>VXAD01012607.1:719804-799630 GCA_013399195.1 Dicrurus megarhynchus
AGGGAAGGGAAGGGAAGGGAAGGGAAGGGAAGGGAAGGGAAGGGAGTAATAGCAGGTAAAACTTAAAAGCTATGCCAATGATCACATATAAGTCTTAAATGACTGTCACTGTAACCCATTCTCCTCTCAACAGCTGTGCTATTATCTATGAAAACTCAATGTTTGGCATTTGATGATTAAAAAAGGATGTGAAATTGCTCTGCATATCTATACTTCACTCCAGAATCAAGACCAAAGTAAGTGTTAGATATGAATTATAGAATAACCTGAGTTTGATGGGAACAATGAGGATCGTTGATTCCAACTCCTGACTCTACACAAGAGCAACCTAAAAGTTTCTAAGGGCATTGTCCAAATGTTTCTTGAAGACCAACAGGCATGACATGAATGTCAAAGTGATCCCTGCTAGGGATATAGGATGGATTCATATCACCTAATTCTGTTTGAGTTAAATTTTTCTATGCTACTCAAGGATACCAGCTTGTTTAGACAACTTTGTGGGGGATCAGAGGAATCACTCTTTGAGTGAATGAATGAATGAATGAATGAATGAATGAAAAGCAGTCTGCATTTTGAAGTGCAGTTACTACAATAACTTCCCTGAAAACCCTGAACTATGTATTTCCTAATTGTTGCCAAGAGTAGGAGCTTCATCTTGGCACACAAAGTTTGGATTTTATTTCTGCAAATGCAATGATAAATGTATAGTTGTTACAGGACCTACGAGGAAGACAGGAATACACTGAGGGACAAAGTGCACAAAACCTCTAAAAATTTATAGTACTAAAAATTATCATCCCAGTTTCAATCAATCATTGTCTTGGTTTCTCTTGTGCATGTTAATTTAGGGTTGTGGTGCTGGCCATTTTTTATTGCTTTGAGGATCATCAAAATTCAAGACATGTTAAATACTTGGTAGTCTTGGGTATGAATATGTCATTGACAAACAAAGAGAGGAGTATGAAAAAAAATCTCAAGTCAAGCAGCTCAGGTGGTTATTTCAATAACAATCTCTTACATGTCTCCCTGTGGAAAGGTTTAAATAAAAACAGCCCCTCTGAGATTGCTAGTTATTTCTTCTCTAGGAAAGTTAAGACAAACATAAATAATTTCTGCATCAATAATGAGTCTTTTAATTGTACAGAAAATGGTTTTATCTGTTCCAATAATAATTATTACAGATTCTTGAAATGCTGTTTAAATGAAAATACTAAATATTTCTGTAAAACACCAGTTCACATTGTGTACTTTTCATGGAAGAATAAATTAATGTTTTATTAAAAACATTTTATGTCAAAAAAACATAATTTAAGGACTACTGAATATTGTTTAGTTTACTGTGGGTGGTCAAAACTATTTGTAATCACTAAAGGTGTCAAGAATATAAAGGAAAATAATAAAAAAACCCCAGTTAATCTCTTTAAATAAGCCATTAAAGAGTTACTCAACTGCACTAAAACATCACTTAAATCCTAAGTAATCTCTTAAGGAATGATATTAAGAGAAAATGGACGTGCATTCACCCAAGCATACTCTTAGGTGAATGCTGATAGCACACAAATTTTAATTGCCCCTTTTAAGTATTCATCACTTTCAGAATTTTTTTATGTCAGTACAAAAGGTGAAATTTAGTCTAGACAATGTGCAATGAATTAAAATATGACAAAGGGCCCTAGACTCAGTTTGTGAGAGATGGCTAGATCATGGATGGATGAGCAATGTATGAACTTAAAATTCAGGGAAAAACCAAAGTTCTTCAAAGAGGAAGAAGAAGATTCTGCTGTGTAAAAAAAATCCTCTGTGCTGTTTATTGTTTTAACCAAAATGATAAGTTTAGTTAAAACAGTAAGTCCCAAATTTAAACAGCTCTCCCTATAATCTAGAAAAATCAAATGGTTCTAGTAAGATGAATACAAAACATGGTAACCTAAGGTATGCTTCTCCTGCATAACAAAAATAATCACGCATATTGAAGCTTCTCACATATGACATTTTCAGAGCAAAAGGATTTTGTAAGTTTAACTGTCTTAAATATTTTACTTATTACAGTAAGCAACAACATAAATATGTAAATTATGCTATTCATCAAGCATATGAGGATAATTTTAAACTCTTCATATTAAGCAAAGGTAATGGAAATATTTTAATGACTTATAATAATCAGAGTAAAATATATAATTTTCTTAATGACTTCTTTTGCATCCTTGTGGATATTTATTCCTAACAGAAAGCAATTTTAACTTACTGTGGATAGAAAATGACACTGAATTGCATAGCCTTCTAACTATTATTACTTTTAATACTAATATTCCTGAAAGATCACATATTTCAAAGTACTGGTACATCTGCTAATTTATATTTAATATGAGAGAGATTTCTGCTAATAATTATTTATTTCCAAAAAAAAAAAATTCCCTCATTAATTCCACTGGAGACGAGGTTCAGTCAGACTCCTGAAAGTCATCAGGAGAGATTCTCCAAATGGGAAGACTAGTAAATTATACTGCTGGGATAGCAGCTCAGTTCACAGGCTATGAATGCCTCCCACTAGCATTTTTATCATTCTGAAATCATTTCAGTGTTCTTTGAGTGCTGCAAACTATTTAATACTCATACTAGGAAAAAGAGGTTTTCTCCACTTAGCAAATCTTTCAAACTATGGTACATGTCCCTAACATATAGATAAATTTTTAACATTTAATTTTCATGTATCTTAAAGCCTACCTATATGGCTATATTAGAGAAAAGAGAGGGAACAAGGTATCAGAAGCCTAGAGGCAGTGAGAATAATCTCCCTTCCCTTCACTTCCCCTGGTACTCTGTGAAGACCGGGGACCGATGGAATACTTTTTCACAGTCTTTCTGTTTCCCTAATTCCCAATGATTTGGGATGATATCTTCAGAAATAAAAATTGTAGTACCCATAGGAACTTCCAGGCTTCAGGTTCATCTTCTGAACTTCCTAAGATTAAGCAGTACTGCCCTGCCTAGCACAAGGACCAACATGCCTCCATAAACTGTGTATATTGAGAACTTCAGAGACCAATGTTTCCAGTCATAAATCACTTCTCTCACAATTAGCAGGCAAAGACCACCTGCCACCCCACCCTTTCCCTGTTCAGCTTTAATATACTCTCTTAACCTCTTGCAGGAAACCCTAAACCATCCATCTTAAACAGCTTATTTTAAACATCACACACATACCCTACAGCAGGATTGAGCTGTCACCTATGGTGCTGTGACCCAATACCTCATGCTGTTATGGTATGACCATTGCCAAAGCAGAGTTCAAATGTCTGCATGATTAAGCAGTTTGTCAGATGTGATATTTAGAGGGTTCTTAGTTTTGTGAGCGTTGTTACAACTGCTGCCACTAACATAATCATCTTCACAACATGGGAGGAAATCCTTGTCCTGTTGCAGATCCATTCTGTATCACCTTGCTAAAAGAATGTCATTTACATTAATTTATTAAACTTGGGCACATTCTAATAACAGCAAATGAAAACCAAAGAGAAATATTTTTTAAAAAGATAATTTTAGAGAACAGTTACAGGATGGAAAACCAGCAATTACGTGTGACCTAGGGGTTATGATCATATAATATGACCTCTCATTGCCATGCAGTAGCCATGTGGTGGTTCCCTAATACAAGTCTTCTATGCATAAGCAAAGAGATACAAAACTGTATTAGAAGAGTACTACTGCTTCTCTATAGCAACTAGTGAGACCAAACCCGGAAAATTTTATGAACATACAGTATCTTCACTTCATGAAATGCAGCTCAAAATATAGAAAAATTACTTAAGGGATTAATGTAAGTTCTAACATATCTTACAGTAAAGATTGAGGCAGTTCAAACTATGTAATTGCAAAAATGAGTACAGCATAACATGATTAGAGTCAGCAGGTATATGTATAGAGAAAAGAATTTAACAGTAGCTCTCTTTAACATATATGAGAAAGATATCAGCAAGGATCAGTGATTAGAAACTGAAGTTAGATTAGTTCCAAGTTAAGTGCAAAATATCCACAATATTAGCAGTGTGCTGTTGAAAGGCCACTTCAGATATTCCCAATCACTTGAAATCAAGACTGAATACCATTCTTATATATACACTGTAGTTCAAAGTTACAACTTATCTACAGAATGAACAAGTGAAATTCAGTGGTCTCTTCCAGATATTTGAAAGCATGCTTTCAGGAGTATTCTTTGCACTTATAACCTATGTAATATTGTAATACAATGACTTGCCTTGAGTTTTGTGTTGTTTCATTAATGGATATTTTAAATTTTCTGTTCAAAGTTCTTAATATTCAAATACTGAAAAAATCTGCACCTTAAGAAAAAGTCAACAGTTAATATGAAATGATGTCTTTCAGCTCAAGGACATTTATCAAAAGCAAAATTACTTGCTTCATTTTTATGTATAAAGTCTGTCTGAAGTATTATGTCAAAATAGATTGTTCTTGACACACGTGTAATCAGAAACAAGTAAAAAATGTTGATCAAGCAAGAGATGTCAGACTTGTTTTTTTTTCACTCAGTTTTAAGTCATAATTTCCTAAAATTTGCCTTACTCTACAAAACTTCTTATATATGGTTGTTCACTAAGTACTGCTTGGAAGCAATTTAAATGTATATGTACTATTGTACAGAAGGAATCTGGAGGACAGAATCAGTGATAAAAGAAATTTTATTCAGATGATCTAGAACAAACAGAACTGCAGGAAGGAACAATTTCTATCCTTACATTTCTCAAAACTCAGTCAATCAAATAATTACAGAATTATAGAACTATTTAGGTTGGAAAAATCTTTATGATCAAAGAGTCGAATCATAAACCTAGTACTTCTAAACCCACCACTAACACTACAAAACCATGTCCTTAAGTGCCACATCTACAAATATTTTAAATAACTCCAGGGATGGTTACTCAACCACTTCCCTGGGCAGTCTGTTCCAGTGCTTGACAACATTTTCAGTGAAGAAATTTTGCCTAACATTGAATCTAAACCTCCACTGGCACAACTTGAGGCCACGTCCTTTTGTCCCATTTCTTGTTACTTTGGAGAAGAGACTGACATCTACCTCGCCACAACCACCTTTCAGGTATTTTATAGAGCAGTGAGATAAAAAGACTTGAGGTGATCTGTGTGCGGTCACCAGTCCTAGACAGTCAATATGCTTACATTCTAGAGATTTCTCTTTGTGATAAAATTAGCAGAGACAAAACGAACATGTTCCATATTTACCATTTACACTGCGATTGTTTAATTGGAATCAATAGATAAAAGTACTTGAATGAATCAAATATGGCTAAGAACATGTACCTGGTACCAAAATAACTATATTCTTTATTTCTACCCATATAGAAATTAGATTATGATTTGCATAAATATTTAGCATCCAAAAAGAGTATAAAAAGAAAATAGCAGTAGAAAACATGTGTTGGGATTAAAACCCCCAAAAGACATTATTCTTTAATAGAAGGGCAAGAAGAGATCATTCACCAGTTTCCGTCATAGGCAAAACAGACTAGACTTAGGGAGATTATTTCAATTTATTACCAATCCAATCAGAGTACGGTAATGAGAAATAAAACCAACTCCAAACCAACCAAAAATACCTCCCTGCCACCCCTCCTTCCTGGGTTCCACTTCACTCCTGAATTCTCTGCCTCTTCCCTCCAGTGTCACAGGGGGACAGGGAATGGGGGCTGCAGTCAGATCATCCCATGTTGCCTCTGCCGCTCCTTCCTCCCCAGGAGAGAGCTATTCCACTATTCCACTGCTTCAGCATGGGGACCCTCCCATAGGAGACCATCTCCCACCAATTTCTCCAACCTGAATCCTTCCCACAGGCTGCAGTTATTCACAAACTGCTCCAGTGTGGGTCCCTCCCACGTGGTCATGAGCTCCTGCCAGCAAATCTGCTCAACTACAGGCTCCTCTCCCCTTGGGTCCACAGGTCCTGCCAGGATCTTGCTCCTTTGGGCATCCACCTGCTCTGGCAAGGGGTCCTCCAGGTGCTGCAGGTACATCTCTGCTCCACTCTGGAGTTCCATGGACTGCAGGGTCACAGCTGCCTCACCACGGTTTGTCTGTTCCCAGATGAAAAGATAAATCAGAAAAAAAATCATACTTGGCTTGAAAGCCATTTAAACATCAGCTTATACAAAATGTCTTCAAACTGTGTTAGGTCCTGTGGGGACAATCTTTCAGCTAATTATTTAATACATATCCATATAAATGTAAGTACCCAGCGCAAAGAGATTCAGCTCTGGATTAGGAAATGCAAATCAGCTTCAGGAATACAAGCAGCAAAGCTAACAAGAGATTAGCAGAGAAGCTGCAAAGCTAACAGGGGATTACCTTTCAGAAGAGCTTACTAGTTTATCATAATGAACAAAAAATATAACAAAAGAGATGAGAACAACAATAACTATGAAGAAAAACATTCAGGGTAAAACTACTAAACTGTTCCTGTAGTGAATACTTGGTGCTATATTTCTAAGCACAGGCCTGAACACACACTTCACACCAGACTTTCTACCTCCAACCAGGTGCAAGTCAAGGGTGCTTTTTAAAGCAAGGCACTTGAAATTAATTTCAAAGCCTGACCCACGTTATTTAGCAGCTGAGTTTCAAGCATGCTTCTGTCCAGAGATAGATGGACTCCGATTGTAAACAGGTAAAATGCGTTTGCCTTAGAAAATATAAGGACAGTTGGGCAGAGACCTTGGCTACTTGGTTGATACTACTTCTGTTTCCAGCACACACACACTCACACACATACATGTATGAGTACAAACCTGAATGGCACATCAGTCAAAAGAAGGGTGTACTGTTGAGAGGCATTAAGTACAAGAAGTTAGAAAGCTTGTAGAAATAACAGACCATATAAATAAAATCTTAAAGCAGTGACGTCCTAGGCAATACTGGAAATTTTATTAGTGCAACTGAAAGTTGTCCTGAAATGTGGAAAATGGCACCCAAAGTTTATTTTGTCTGCAGAATAGTAGAACTGCATTGGTTATTTCACAATATTCAGTTTTATTTTAATATGTTTATACTATAATTATGTCTCGCTTAAAAAACCCCAAGCTCAATATGCTGAACTGTACTATCTACCTGCATGGCAAGTTTGAAAAGACTTAGAAAGCTGAATTCAGTTCAGATAGGGTCTCACCTGAAATAATTATCAAGATTTTTCTTGTAAGCTGAATGCTTCAACTCTACATTCCGCTTCAATGGGAGCAAGCATTTGCTTTTCATTACCTCTGCTCCACAGACTAAGCAACAGACACCTTCCTGAGAAGAAGCTTGGAATTCATTGGTTTTGAAAGTATCAGACATACCCAACTAAACTCTCATACTCTTATCTGCTCTGGTTTTCTATTAAGATATTGGTTTGACCTGCTTTTTAAAGTTTTAACTGTCAATAATTACGTGGTTTCTGTTCTGGAAATAACAGGAAAGTTATAACACATAAGAGATCTGAAAAACTATTGCAGTGAACTTCATGTGCTTTCCTAATCAACAACAAAACTGCAGTCCCTTAGAAAGTTAACAATTGCAAGAAATACCTCCACACACCAGCAAATGAATTAGGAAGACTTTTCTTTGTGAAGCTGGGTATTGATAAAGCATAATAAAAAAATTGCGAATAATTTGTTACAGCCTGTCCCTGCCATAGTGGACAGATATGAAACAGTGTATGTATTCATTTCTGCCTAAACCAATTATTTTGTCCTTAGCTCTATAAGGAGTTAACTTACTTGATATGTGTAATGAAAGGCACATAAATTTTTAAACACTTCAAGTATTTAAATTTCAAGGTCTTGATCCCAGTCTTGTCTCTAGATTGCAGACAATGCAAGTAGAGCACCGTGCTGTATCACATCCATTAAAGTTCATATATATGTGTCTGATGGTCTGGACTAAATTCAGACTGAAGCATTTGCTCTTCACAAATATTTCGGTGAATCATACCCAGATTCACTTACAGATACCCAGTTACAGATGAATTAGCAGCAGCATGAAAGGATATTGAAGTAAATCTATGCACCTAGTTCTCCAATGACAGCACCTTGTAAACCAACGCAAAAGGCAAATCATTTACCGTCCCTATTTAGTAAACTGCTGTTAATTGGACAGGTGTAAATTAAAATTATCCACACAAATTTGCTTGAGATGCTAGATTAATTATATTTTCCAATTTAATTATGCTGATGTAATATCTGTGACATGCATATTGCACATTATTTCACTTTTGGGTAAGTCAGTCTCAAGCCATTCATTCTTGAAACCCTGCCATTATTATACCTGCCTTAAACTGAAGAGTGTATTTGTGATGGTGTCACACCTGAATGGTGCAGGTTAAGGAAGAGGTGATTTTTTGCCTACTTATCTTCCCTCTGCTGCCATAGATAACTAGCCTTCAAGACAAGCGTGACTGCATATTTTACGCAGAATTCTGTGCTTATTACTACTAAAACACAAAATAATACCTGCAACTTTTGAGCTGCAGAGATACCTTTAACATATAAAAATATAATCTTTAAGTCAAAAAAAAAAAAAGGCATGGAATTTCCTGTGGAACATGTAAACAATTTCAGGCTGATCTCAATTAATCCTCCAATACCAAAATCACCTGTTTCTATTTAACTGCGAAGTATCTGCTACAGTTATAATCCTCTACTGAAATAATCACAGAATATGGTATCAGCAATACCAGAAAACAGCAGTTATTTAAGAGAAAGCTGAAGACTTG
Organism: Dicrurus megarhynchus; assembly: GCA_013399195.1. NCBI lineage: Eukaryota > Metazoa > Chordata > Aves > Passeriformes > Dicruridae > Dicrurus > Dicrurus megarhynchus. The sequence goes on from VXAD01012607.1 coordinate 728,581, forward strand.
GCTTTTTCATTCCCTTAACATATGGTTAGTGAAGATTTCAGAGTCTATTTTCAGAGTTTGAAGTCTCCCAAATGCTACTAAATAGTCTTGACTTAAATAAAGCTGTGGATACTTTGCAGATTATGCTCTGAGTGTTCATCTTCCTCCCACTTTTTTGCCCTCTCCCATGACACTCCTGAAAGATACAGTCAACAATACCACTGATTGTGTGTTCTGGAAAATTCATCCACCTACACAGTATTTGTAACAGACTCACAATTTTTCTTTCATTATTAAAAATACAATCAGCACTTACTTGTGTTGGAAAGACTATGATTTCTGCCTGAAACTTCAGGTTCAACTAGGTACTTTAGACTCCTTCTTGGGAAAGAACAAGGGCACCTATGATCTTACTACTTTTCACAAGTAACTGACATACTACTTACTAAGTCTCAGTAACTTACTGCAATACATGCAGTTGGATGACCAAATTCAGAAACAGCCTTTAAAACTGTCATTCTCATGCTTGCTGGTTTTTGGAGCAAGATGAAATACTGATCCTAAAGGCTTTACCAGATTTTAGTGCTGTATTTTTCTTTTTCTTTAGACAGAGTAATATTCTCTTAGTCTTAAATTACCCTCAAATTAGTTTGAAGTAAAAATTCTGACCTTTAACAAGTCAAAATGTATATGCAAGAAAAAAAGAACAGGTATGAGTTCTTCTCTCTAGTAGCAACTTGGACAATACTTACTAGTGTCTTCAAGAAAGGCATCACTTTTTGATATTAATGATGCTGGATACAAATCTCCCACATACACATGTGACTAGTTTATGTATAACTAGTTGACTAGTTATACATAATGCACTAAGGAAGTGGTTTTACTGTGTTTATTATTTTTTTCTTACAGGTGATTAAAGTTGAGTGATTTTTTGTTTGTTTATTGTTTGTTTTGTTTGTTGGGTTTGGTTTTCGGTTTGTTTGTTTTACCATATGTGACAACGTATTTTAAATCATTTGTGTTAGATTGTAATCTGTACAGGATACTGACTAAGCTACTCACAACAAATATAGCACTATTTCATTTTTGGTCTATTGACTCCTGAGATCAGACTCTCAGATAGTGTAAAACTTCTGCTCTGGAAGGTTTTCTCCCCACTTACTTTTGTTTTCTACTCCTAATTGCTATGTTTTTTCAGAGAGCAAAGTCCACTTACTTGGCTTAGGAAGTTATAAGGGGTCAGAAAAATGGCAAACTTCTGTGCCCTCTGCAATATGTTCTTCACCTGTTAGTTATGTTGCTAATAATGGAGATATTTTTATTTTCCCAGTTTTTTTCTTTTCTTTTTTTTTGCCTGTGATTTGTGTTGCACATCAGCTGATGACTGCTGTCACTTTCCCCCTAAGGTCAGTGCCCTGGTTAAACCACCACAGCCAGGTAGCTATGTGGATGCTTTGCCCCTTTGGTTAGTAAAACTTAAAGTGAGGAAGAGTTTCTATTCCAGCTTTCTGTGATACTTTGAACTGCAAATGCCACTATGCCAACCAAGAGCAACATTACTATCAGTAACCACACAATAACACTTGGGTTTACACCATGTGCATCACCTACATACAATGCTGTGGCTGAGAGTTTGACCTAGCATCTAGGGTAGGCTGCATTCTAGTTGTGTTGTACCTTGGGTCCTGGTCCATCTCCTTGGTAGCGTTAGGCCAAGACCATTTCCACTGCTTCATCACCACCACCCTGTTATGTCAGTCATTCACAGATGCTTTGCAGAACTAATTTCTTCTGCCAAATCAAAGCCTTTGGCAGAACTGCCATGGGCAGTTCATCCACTCTTAACTTGTTGTAGGATTCATGGTAGAAGCCTCTCAACCTATTTTATGTTAGCACTTCTTCCAAGAGAGGTAACATGTTATGAGATTGGCTCTTTATCAATTCCTCTATGGCCATTTTATTTATCCAGGTGATTCTGGGGGATTTCCAATACTGTGGGATTTACAATGACTCCCACTGATTCCTCATGTTGTGCAAATACTTCTAGGATTGTCCACCATCAGTGGTACAGCCTGAGGTCACCAGAGCAAGTACATAGTACAGTTCCAGGTACACAGAGCAGCACAGGCACTTTAGCTCATTGGTGCCACTTACAGCTTTCCCTGAGACCACTGCCACCTTCGCTTTGAGAAAGTCAGAGGTACCTCATTACTCAAAAATAGCACATTGGAAATGCAACATATTTGAGCTGTGTACCTATTCCCATCTGCATAGACACATATCTTAATCTACCCCTGCATCGTAGTGTTTGGTGCTTCATTACCTGTGTGATAATTGAACAGAATTTGGGTGAGACTGAGATGCTGATGGTGCAAGATGTTTTTCCTACAGACTTTTCATACAATTTCTTGCTATACAATCTAAATCTCAATGTGTCAGGATTCTGCAAACAATGGTATGCATGAGGCTTTTCTGTTCGTATTTCCCAATTTGTGTGCTTGTTTCAATTTGAGAACCCAGTGATCTCTTGATATGTTTTTATTTGAATGTTTCACATTAAAAATGCAAAAAATATGGAAGTACAACCAGCTGCTTTCTAAATCTATTTAGTTACTTCTTGAACACGTTTGACTAAAACTTGTGGTGATACAGGCACACACATGCCACATTTGCACATTGGTTTTGTTGATAAGTTTTTTTCTTTTGTTTTTTTCTGACTGTTGAAATTCTCTGTTAAATATTTCAATACAGAGCATAATACAAGAGAAAGCAGCAACACTGTGTGTTTTTCTGTGTTCAGAAACTGTGGATAAGAATGTATAAAGAACAAAAAATGGGCAATTTTCATCCCAAAGATGCACATTAAAAAAACTGGGATGAAAACCATAAAATCATAAATGTCCTTGTGAAATCAAGGCAAATGACAATGACAACAGTTCCAAAATTCATCAAAATCTTTGTGTTTTTTAATTATTGGGGATATTAGTATCTACATGAATTATATTCAGCTTTTGATGAAACAGTTTTTGGTGAATAAAGGTAACCATAAATCTAATAAACATGGTCTTTTGACACATTTTATTCATACAACTACATGTTTAACAATTTAAGTAACTTTAACAAAGTAGATCTAGAACAGCTATGTGTCATGTATCAGAATAATAAAGAGTCATCTATTCAGGATGCTTCTGGTGGTGCTCTGCTGAGAGCAGCTGAATGTTACTATTGAACATTTTTGTTAACTGTTCTAGCACGAAAAACTCCTTAGACACACTGCTGACAAAACTTGGAGACTGTTTTTTTATTATCTGTTATCATCACCAGTCTTGTTGAATCACTTAGATCACAAAGCAGGCATAAGTTATTCAAGAAAATAATGTTTTATACATCTATAAAAAATAATTTCAATCCTTGGTCATGGATAGGGGAATCCTGAAAAGGATTTACAAGAGAAAAACAGTTCACAGTAACCTCAGTGTAACCTGATCCTTGGCTGTAAACAAAGAAGTGGGGGCTTAATCTCTCAGGGTGATGTGGCTGACTGCATTGTTGGAATACTGCATATTGTACTGCTGTTCGTGTTTAACAAATTGGAGAAGGCAGAGAAAAGAATCAAAAATCACTGAGTGCTGAGAAAATGCCTTGGAGGAAGAGACTTAAAAACTTAATCTGTTTAGCATGTCAAAAAGAAGATTGAAGGGTGGCTTGACACAATGCATAAGTATTTCCTTGAGGAGCGGATACCTGGCATTAAAGATCTTTCTATTTTAGCAAAGAAAATCTTTAATAAACCATAATAACTAGAATCCAGACACCGTCAAGGTAGAAAGAGGACATAAATTTTTTGAAGGAAGGATGTTTGTGCAGTGACTCAAACTGATGGAAAGAGATAGAATCTAACTTGATTTTTGGTACAAGACCAAATATCCTTTTAAAAAAATAAACAGTTGGCATCAACTGGCTGAAATTCAGTGGCAGACATCATACATAAGGTCACATTAGATGACATAATGCTCCCTTTTGGCTTAAACACAAGTGAAAAATACCTGTGTGAATATTAAGTATCAGAACTACAAAGCAGAACCACATTTGCATTCACTAGTGTGTTTCAGGGTAGATGATAATAATTAGTTCCATTAGTAGATGCTAATAATATGCATCTACTTCTTTGAGTGTGGAACTCTACAATCAGATGTCTGAGTAGAGCATTATGGCAAACAAAGCTATTTAATTCATGTAGCATAATCAACTCAAACAATGGTCTACATATTAAGTTGTAGTCTTGATGTGGTGAGGACAAAATTGGAGCAGTAATAGCCCAATGCAGTAAAATATAGTTCTGCTTCTGTCCCAACTAGCGTAAGTCATTTGTATCCTTCATCAAGTGAAGAGTATGCCAAACTAGTCAATGGTAATCAGTCAAAACTGTCCAAAACCTTAGTTTAAGGGCTGCATATTAATTTCAGTCCTTCTTCTTCCTTAGATAAACCAACTCCATGCTGTTCTTTTGCCTTTAGTTTTCATTTATGTGTTAAAATATAAGAATTGGTCCAACTACTGGTGTGATGTAGCCATATAAACCATAAGAAAATCAAAATATCAAATCCTTAGCAAACCCTTTTTTTGTTGTTTTGTAGTAGACAATAAAACCTTGACCTTATATTATCTTTTAATACTAGTAAATGTAGACTAGGAAAGAATATCTGGAGATATTTGCCAACTGTAAGAAAAGTGAGGTGGGTTTGATTTCAACTGTAATTAATGCAAAACAATCTTAAGCTTATTTACATATTTACTTAAGGAATAGAGGTTAATTCTATGAATAGAATGCACTATACTTTGCAGAGAAAAGAATTAGTGTAACAAATCAGCAATGTCAAAATTCATATGGTGATATTTTTCTCTGTGCCCAAGCCTAAAATCTCAGGTGGTCTTAAGTCCTAATACCTAGAAAAAGATTTTTCATTAATAGATTTGTTTGATTTAAAGTTGGAGCTTCCAGGCACATAAAAATATCTTGCTAGTGGTTATAATAGATTTTAAACCCTGTGAAATTAACAGGAATATTTTTTGGCAACTATTTATTGCTACATCACAGTAATCCTGAATGAAGAATTGAACTGGTAACCATCTAGTTAAGAAGTCCTGCACAGAAAAGGAAATTTAAAAATTTGCAGTATCAGTATCTTCAAAACAAAACTTGAAAGCAAGAACTCAGTATTCCTTACTAGGAATGTATTTTACATAATGTCTTAATAGAAATTGAGTTTATTTTAATGACTTTTGAAACATTTCATTGAAGTATTTGTTGTGTGCAAGTTTAAAGCACAAGCTGACAATTTTTAGAGGAATTATTTAAAAGTACACATAATAAATGGTAAGGTCCAGAACATTTCGATATCAGAAGGAAGTGCAAGACTTCATAAGTAGATTCTGATGAGACACTTCATGACCAGAATTAAAGGGCTCATAATCAATATCTAAATTACAGTTAATGACTAAGCTTAAAGACTTCACAGTTCAGAAACTGATGGAAGGAATTTGCCCTTGGAAAGAAGTTGGGATATTGCTTAGTTTGTTTCTAGAGGTAATTACTATTAACTTAGGGTTTTTCTCAGCAATGCCTCAAGGGCAAATGAGTAAATCAAGTCTGTTTTGATAATTTGCATACAAGGTACCTTCTTAATTGTATTTAACCATGAAGCCAAGGCACTTGAATGCTGCTCAGGTAATTGATCTCCAAAGTGCATCACCTATGTTCTCTCCTCAACATATTTCAAGTTGACATAGATGGCTTACAAGAAGCATTTTTCTTCTCCCACTTCACTTTTGGCGCAGTCTCACAATTCTAGAAATGTAGCAAAGGAGAAATCCCTGTGGCTCGCCAAGTCCAAAGGCTACAGTTAGACAATGTCCTTATTCAAGCCTCACAGGCTCTGGATGAGGAGAAAAAGTTGATTCTCCTTTCTCTCTGCATACATCTGCATAATTTCTGGGCACAGTATGACCCCTTCTGAGAGAATATACATCTTTTTTGAAAGAAAGCTATCCTTCCTGGCTTAGCAGCATCTTTGAAGGTACTTGCCAGTGGCAAAAGGAGTTGTAGCTCTTAAAGAATGATCACAATGATCTCTGCAATTACCAGTGAGCATTCTGGGTCCCTAACAAGACTGATTCTGGATTGTCAAACCTTCACTGTAAAGTCGTATAATCCCTATTTCTACATTAATAAAGATTCTTCTGACTCAGGGCTTTACAACATTGCTTGTGAAACAGAGCACACATGTTGTGATGGTTCAATCATCGACGTATTACAGAAGTTAACATGGAAATTACTTGTTTTTTCCTCTAAAACCAATGGATTGATCTCTTTGAATGCACATTACAAAAGGTACATGTCAAATGCAATTGAATAAGGCAAAAATAATCTTGAAAGACATCTAAATAATGCAGCTTTTGCTATAGAGCTGTTTAATACTGTCCTCTAACTGCCCAAGATTTAGTACTATATTGAATTTTCCCTTTATGTAGGCACAATAGAAATGAGTTATCATTTTGACATAATTCTGTCTTAATAAAAATGTAATAGTGTGTATGTAATTAAATAAGACTTTGTATAGCTCCTTTCTTTTACGGTTACTATGGAATATACTATAATTTGTTCATGATAAAATGAAAAGCTTTTATCTTTCTTATAAGGATCAGTGATAGGGAAAGCAGTGCTTTTAATGGTTTACTGATCATAAAAATACTTCACCACTTTTCTAAAACAACCCCTACTAAAGAGAAAAGAAAAAAATTATTTAGCTTACATTATAGATTTATAAGAAGTTAATTTCAACTAGTTAGGTTGCGAGTTTATAATTCATCTAGCAAAATCATTATTAGTTCCTATCCTGCATACCCTGAATGTATACTGAAGGCAGACAAATACCATAACATGAATTAGAGAGCTGATCTGAGCAAGGGACACCTAGAGTACTAAGGCTGCAGGGTATTAGCTCATGTCTAGATGAAGTGTAGTTTATTAATCTGTTGCAGTAAGTAGAAAGACTAAACCAAACCTGACCACTGCATCCAGAGATGAGCCTTTCAGCTGGAGTGTCTCTATTACCTTGCTCTTCTGCTTTGGAGACAGCATAGGCAGACCTGTCTGCCTTCACCTGCTGGTTTATACACCGAGGGCAGGGAAACTTTAAATCTGTATCAGCTTGTACTGGTCATTATAAGTGCCAATGTGTGGAAGTAGCATCGAGCAGCTAGAGCTGTAAATCACAGCCCTGAATGCTGTATACTAACACCTATGTGCAGACAAGCTTTGGTAAGTCTTTTAATATGAGTGCTAGGGTGAAAATGTGTTCAACTGCCAACTTCTTTAAAATGTCTTTAGACAGGACTTTGCACAGACTAGAGTTGTTAGTGGCAGAACACAAAAGAGCACAAATACCTGCACCTTTGAGATCAGGACATAGATGCTCATTGAGTAACACCTTTGGTAACTCAAATGAAGCTGCATGGGGAAAACTCTTTCTTTACAAGGATAGGTTGCCAGTCTGCTAAGCACCTTCTTCTGTTACATGCTATTGCCCAATAAATCCTTTATATTCTTTCAACAACATAAGAGCTTCCCTGGGGGTGACAAAGTTTCGGTCCCAAGTAGGCTTTTATCTGCTTCACCTGACTTTTATGGCAAGTTTCAAAACTTTTCCAATGACAAGTGATTCCTCCTAGAGTTGAGCCCTATCTTTTTTTGCTTTTTTTCTTTTTTTCCATTTTTGTCCTTAGTTTTTGCATTTCTAGATAAGACAATCAGAGGTTTCTTTGCACTCCAGGTTTTGATTTTCTCACTCAGCCCTATGACAGCATGGTGCTACAAAGGAAAGGTTTCTTGCTTCAACATTTGCAGAAATACAAACTGTGACTGTTTCATCTAAACAACCCTACTAACACAGTCATCTAATAATGTCAAATATATAATTTTGAACCGGATATATAATACAACTTGTTTTCTACTTAAAATTGATTACTATATTCTTAAAAATAAAGTAATTATTTTTTAAGCCATCCACAGTGTTGTTCCTATTCAATGTTGCTGTTGTCACGGTTTCTCTAACTGTGGTGTTTTGGGTTAGCCCCCATAGGGAGCTCAGTACCACACAGCTGCTTGCTCAGCTTCCCCATCCTAGTGAGACGGGAGAGAGAATCAGAAGGGTAAAAGTGAGAAAAGCTGTGGGTTGAGATAGAGACAATTTAATAAGTAAAGCAAAAGCTGTGTGCTGAGAAAAGTAAAATAAGGAATTCATTCACTCCAGCCAGCCGATATTTATTCATTTCAAGGAAAGCAGCACTTTATCACATGTAACAGTCACTTGACAGTACAAATGCCATAACTCCATGTTGCGTCTCTCCTTCCCCCATCTTTCCCCAGCTTTTTTTTTGCTGAACATGGTGTCCTGTGGTACAGGTTATCCCTTTCACCATCTGGATTCAGCTTCTTGGGCACTCCCAGCCGGCTGCCTGTCAGAGCAACATGAGAAGCAGAAAAGGCCTTGACGCTGTCCATCCCCATTTAGCAATCAATAAAACATCCCTGTGTTACCAAAACTGTTTTGATCACAAATCCAAAACACAGCATTATACCTGCAACTATGAAGAAAATGGACCCTGTCTCAGCCAAAACCAGCATAATCTCTACTCCATATTCCACACCATTTAGGTCATTCACAGGCCCCACTCTATCCAATAAGTTTTCATTAACTATCTATCCCCTTGCCATCCTTTGATTTCTGTAGGTATCAATCACTTAGTCTATGAGAAACATGCCCACTGAGTTCTTTTAGCCCGTGCCTTGGGGCTCCATCTGTTCTGGTGGTCACTTGGGACAGGAGACGTGATGTCATGTTCCTGGACACTGAAGCCAGCTCTGTCCAGGTCACTGCAGCACTTTGATTGCTTCTTGTAAGGCTTTTCCTCCTACTACAGTACATCGCATCTGCTAGCCTGCTGGAAGCTAGAGCATAGACATGCCTTGAACTGTTTACAAAACCTGTGTCAGTGATCTGGCTGACATTTCTAAGTTTTAAAGACTGTGCAAATTTCTCATGGGTAATGAGAAAATGCCAAATTTAGCTTCTTCCATTTCTACAAAACTGGAAACAGCCCTGTAGAGAGCATTCTAAGCAGATGATTGTTCTCATGAAGAATTTTTGACTAGTCTTAAATGCTCTCAACACCCCCGGTAAAAAGTAAACATGTGCTGTGATTGCAAGTGAAATGAGCATTAGGAAAAAAATATACTTTCATTTTATGAAGAAAAATGGAAAACTGTAAAATGTCCTCATCACTAGTAGTGAGCATTTCTAATAAAGCTTGAGAAGCTCATGTGGATCCCCTATACCAGGCATTACAGGAATTAAAAAAAAGAAGTTCAGGGGGAAAAAGAAGGTACCAAATATGTTTTCTTGAAAACAAAGGTTTTATTTATGAAGTGCCAGGGAGGTTGCTAAATTGCATGCCAACACTCAAGGTTTGGTGGAAGAGAGTGGGTTTGAAGCTGCTAGTTGTCTTTGTTAATTACTTAATTACAGAAAATGTCTGATCAGGCATTTCTCTCCCTCTTCCCTAGTCCTTTATCCTTCTTCCAAAAAGAGAAAAAAAATTTTGCCTTGTAGAAAGTGGATGTTCCTCACTGTCACTGTGACCACATCTACATTTTTTAAGTGTAATGCTTATAAATCATTTGCAACATCTTTTTAAAAGGGCAATTAAGTTCTATTTTTTCTATGATCTGCATCAATGTTATTTTCCACCCTTAAATGTGCACCTTACTGTAACCGACAGTAAAATTTCTGATTCACCAAATAACCATGATATTAAACCAGAAATTTTGTTCACAGTTTAACAATTTCTTAGAATGTATTCTACAATGGATTAATCAATCAATTAAATAATGACTGAATTATTCCTAAAAATATCCTTGCCTTTACCAAATCTGAACAAGACAACTTATAGTGCTAAAATTTAAGCCCCAAACCATGTTTTAAATATGTTTCCTTTCTGTTAATTAATTGAATTATTTCCCCCCCCAAAAAAAATTTGACAGAATAATAGTCATTTCATGTACATCTAACCCTGGCATTATAGTTTGCAGGGGAAAATGACACTATTTACATGTTGCTTCTATAGTCCACATCAGTCTTTTTTGATATACATGCCAGCTGATTGCCAAGGAAAAACTTCCTTATTTCTGGCTGGGACCCTTCTGAGCAGGGGTCTGTACACAGGTGCTGTTTAGCATGCATGCAGTCAGCCTCATACCTTCTGTAAGAGTCAGACCAGCTAGGCATTAACTGCAAATGTACAGAGAATTTATATCCCATGCTCCCACCCTGAGAAAGTCAAACCATTTGTGCAATACTCACGCAGCTGCTGTGACGTTTGCCTTACTGTAGATGCACTGTGTGGCTGAACTGGTTCTATTCCATGGACATGATCAGGTGTCTGCAAATCCAGTAGCAGAAAAACCCATGTGTCAGTGATTCACATTCCCTCCTTGTCTCATACTAAAATTGAAAGTTCAGGTGTCAAGTTTGAACAACAAAATCAAAGAAATCTGATTTCCAGATTCCAGATCAAGTTCATTTCCCTAATGACTGACTCTCACCTTTAGTAATACAGCTTCAGCATAAAAAGGTCATAAAACAAAATTAAATTGCTAGAAAAATGTAAATTGTTCTTAGTGAAAAAAAAAAAAAAGATCACCCTTAATGTCACCTATTTTATGTGGGCAAGGCTGCTATAAACTTTAACATATTTGGAGCCACCATTTGTTGAAGGAATCTTGCTCTATGCAGTTATAAACCCAAGATGATTTCTGAGCATTATCTACAGCTTCTGTAGGTTATATTTAAGTGCTTACAATGTTCAGGAAAAAAACAGAATTCAGTGACAGATTAGGATAAGCAGCACTGGAATTGAGGCAGAGCTAGTATATCCTGGATATAAATAACAGGCTGAAAACTGCCTGAGATTTCAGAGGAAAAAGCCAACACCTGAAAAAAGCAGATCTAGAGGAACTAAGCTGCTGGTAAAGTCGTTTTATTTGGTCTCCTTAGAACAAAAGGCTTCAACTGTTGTTCAACCTTTGTAAGATGGAAAGCTTTTCTAATAGTAGGTCTTTGCTGCTTCATCTGCAAAGCCTTAAGAACAGCTCTGAGAATGTGGAGTAAACCACAAAGATCATGAATGTCTCAACAGATAAATACATGCAAATTAGACTTGTTGTCAGACAAATATCTACTGCCTCACTTAATACAATCTGGGTTCTTGACTGCTCTACATAAAACTAGGAAATGACTACACACAACCAACTTCCCTGACTAATTTAAAATGAAAATTGCACACTATATTTAAAAGGCTTTAAGAAACAAAAATCTGATCTGCACTTGATGTGCACTAGGAAGCTGCTGAGTTATATGAGGCAAAGCTATCAGTTTACACCTTCTTAAACAAGTTAAAGCAATATTTACAGTTAACTAAAGTACAACCTGCAAGAGCTGCACCTGTATCAGCAGAAGGTTAGAAATAAGAGCTGCTGAGCCTTTCCCTGAACAGGGGCATATCAACATACCTGTCAGATCATTACATATAAGCAATGAAACTTTTTTCCTGACTCTCTGGAAAAATCCAATCTTGTAAATAGCTTCTCTAACAGACAGAAGCCTCAATTTAAAGATGAAGGGTTTGTGGAAACAGTATGGCTTAAGAAGTTCCTGCCTTGGCAAGCTGTCACAGCTCACTGTCCTCTGCTCAGCTATTTGCTGGATTCCCCTGTGGACTGAGGGCAGCTTAAAATAAAAGAATACAGAGACAAAAAAAAAAAGGAAGGAGGGAGGAAGAGGTACCAGTGCTTAAAGAGAATATTTTGGTCCAGGTTGAACCTGGCCATGCAGTCATTTGGTTTGACACAGCTGACAACTTAGCAAGTTGCAGGAGCAATAAGAGCAGGCACTGTGAGGGTTTGGAGGGTGACAGGAGCTTTTGAAACCAGCATTGCCACTAGAGCCATTCATCCAAAAGTAAAAGAATTATTTTCATATCACAAGATGTGAATGACAAATGGAAAATAAAGTGTTATGGCTCAAGAGAAAAACTTCCTACCACTTAAAGATACACATATAAGGAAATGAAAGAAGGATAAATAAAATTTCATTAACAGCATCTGATTTTAAAGTTAACTAAAATTAAAATAACCTTGTCTTGTCATCCAAAATCAGCCATGCTCCAGTTACAAGACAGACAGTTAAAAGTTAATAAAGGACATGTTTTATTTACCTGAAAGTGTAATTAATCCATTGTAAAATCTACATTTTTAAAAAATAAATATAAGGACTTTACAGGCAACTTCAGAATTCACCATAAGAACTTCTGCAGTTACTTTAGAGAACACTAAAATAATCCATTGATATTTTCATGCTTCAGGACATGTGCAACAACTGACTGAGGGGAATTGAAAAAAAGCTTCTAAAAATAGGTTACCACATTGTTCTTGCATTTTACTCAAAATTATTCTGATTGTTTTCAGGCAGAATATATTAGAATAGAATGATCAGTGTTCTCATCTACAGCACTACTGTAAACCAGCCCATAAATGTCATATAGTGATTTTGTATATGGCTTCTTATATGACTTGTTGATCTCCTTACTTCTAAAGCACATCTAAAAGACTATTTAAAAAAGCATGAAAATCTGTGCAAGTCAGACTGTTACCCATCTAGGACCATAATTAAATCAAGAAAAACAGGTACTGTAATTTTTGGGGAGCAAAAGTTTGCATAATGGCATTTTCCTGTAGGTTTTCCTATGAACATTGCCACCAATGTTATAGGATACTTGTCTTGAAGGAAACTTAGCAACCCTGAGTTACTTTACAGATGTGTGTTTATAACCTGACATAATCTAAAAAGGGCCAGGTGATAAATAGCTGCCATTGGTAAGTAATAAGTTTTTTGGAAAGTGCTAAAACTAAATCAAGGACATAAAAGAAATAAGTGTGTGAATAAAAATCCAAATGTGGAGGACAATATGTTGAACAAAAAAGGGAATATACAAAGTGAAATATTCCAAAGAATCAATAAGTAATGAAGTCTAAGTTTCAATGCAAGACATATCGAATGTACTGCCAGACAATAACACTTGGTTAGAGATTCAAGAAAAATATGTGCTATCTTTAATGAATTGCAGTGCAGGCACTGATCTCATCTGACTGATGTAGGGTCTTATGGAAGTCAAAAGAAAACTTACTGGTTTAGGGATTGTCTAACAAATGTTTCATCTCGTAGTTTGCAGTGATGCATAGTTACATGTCAGCATATGGATATAAAAACCCATGTGTGTGCATAGATATTTCCCAGCAAATTAATTGCATTCTTCATCTCTGCTGCTGAAATTTCCTAACAAGTCTAACAAAGGTAGGTAAAAAAAACCCAAATGTTTTCCATGCAGATAGCTTAGAGGCAGAAGAGCTTTACTTTTATATAGTATCTGAGATTTGAAACTTAAATAACTAAAGTACTTTGACAGAGATTTTATTGGACTTCTTTATCTCTTTTTTCTCCCCTATGTGCACTGAACTAGAATTTCAGGACTGCTGAGTGATGCCATTTTACTGAATGAAACTAGCTGGAGGGTCTTTGAAATTTTGTGGCTTCTGCAGCACAAAAAAATCAAAACCATGCAATATTCCCAGTCCTTGGCAGGAGCTCCCAGAGGAAGGAATTAGTTTTCTCTTAACCACAAGAGTGCTTAGGTTGTGGGCAGAAAGACACAGGGAGCATCAAACCAAAGTTTGTTTCTGAAAATACTGAGACTCGTTTGATGTTTCATACTTTGAAGAGAAGCTTAGCTTTGCTGAAGACAGAAGCTCCAATGAAGGATGACAACTTGTTCAGAGGTGCTTTGAACAGAACTTTAGCACTAATTACAGCAAAGGCCAGGCAGAGACCAAGGCACTAACATTTTTACTAAAGATGCACAGCAGGAACTAAGGATGTTTTGAAACAAAACTGATTGCTAGAGCACAGAATTTAGTCTTCATGTTATGTAGTTTCTGTTCTTTTTGTTAGGATTTTTGCTTTGTTTTTACTGTACTGATGGCTTGGATGGCTTTAAAAGTTTCTGCAATAATTTCAAATAATATATCCTGAAAATTATGGGAAAAGACAAATGAATAAACTCTGTAACTTGGATTTTACTACATTTAAGCTATACACCCAATTCAGGTTAATTTTTCAATTTCCAATTTCTGTTGATTTTTGCTTTGAGTGTTTGAATAATCAGTATAATTTTGCAAGAAAAATTATGTCAAAGATAAAAGACTGAAGTCTGTCCAAATTACAGGGACAAAGGAGAGCTCCATTGCATAATTCATTTTGACATTTAAAACTCTGAAATATCATGGAGTAGGGAAGAATTGTGTAAGAAAAAAAATAGGAAAAATTAGAAGTAGTTACTGCAGTAATTAGGAACTAGAAGGGGCCTCTGCAATCTAGTCCTGAGACATTGCAGCTCAGTATAGCTTTTCTTAGACTGACTTGTACCAGTTGTCATGGCTCTTTATACTCCAGTTGGTAGCCTCATTCATTCAGACTACCACTCCTGCAGGACTTAAACCTCCTAATTTTAGAAGAATTTTGTTGTTGATCTGTTTAAAACCCTTGTTCTCCACTAGCATCATCATTTAGTTCAAACAGTTCTTCCTCCCAAAACATGCTGACCTACTAAAAATCCTTACTACAAAATCAGACATGTCATTTGTTCATTATTGTTGTGGGGTTTTTTTCATGGAATTTCCTAGTAAGACTTAGCTGGTCCTCAAAATCTTGGAGAATTATTTCGACTTGAATTGGCAATGGAATTGTCTCTATCCTCATTTCTAATAGGTTGGTACTCTAGTTTATTCACCGTTTTCCCCTGTTAGGATAAAATGAGATGAAGGTTTCATTTTGTCTTTTGGACTGTGTCAGTATCATCTGAACTTCTAATGACCACTTTTTCCTGATTCTGCTTTTATTTGTGTAGCTTGTTTTTTGTATGGGGAGTGTTTAACGTTTACTCTTGATTTTAATATTGTACGATGGGTCCTACTTTAGCCTGCTTGTTTTATTTCTACAGTTCTTGATCTGTAACATGCAACTTTCCTTAAAAAATGAAGCTTTTCATGCCCCTTTTTCTAAATTCATTCTTTAATCCTATCATGCCCTGAGGAAGGGTCTGGAATCTATTTAAATTTCTGATAGTATTTTTACCTTGCTAAGAAATCAGATTTCTTTGATTTCAAGAAATTCTGAACCTCTTCTAAATTCAAGCTCTTAAGCTTTTAGTTCCTATACTTTTACTAACCAGTGCTCTTCACTGATCAAATGTGAGCATCTGAAATTCAAAAATTTATCACAGAACTCTACCATTCTCCTACTTTATAGAAATAAAGTTTTGATTGTTGATACCACTTTCCTCCCATCCCTCTTTTCCCCCCATGATCACCATTTTGATCACATTTTAAGATCTTACTGAAATCACTTCTGGCATTATTTTTCACTATTGATTAGCCAAGGAAAAACTTTGCCAGCCATGAGATTCCAGAATATAGAGACCTGTAACTGCGTTGTCAGGTCTATAATTGGGAGATTAAGGTCTTCAGTACTGACCTAATCTTCTGTATGTATTCTCCTGCTTTTTTCTGCAGTATTGTGTTCACATCCAAACCCAGTCCGGGGACTCTATTGCAGTCCTACCCAAATATAATCTGGTTTATAAACTTTTCCTAAAATGAATGTTTTCTTGAAGTAGGTTTTAGTTTATTCTTGGCTATCCTTTTCTCTTTGTATCTGATACAAAACTATTTGCAGTGGTATTCATCATCTTTACTTTCATATCTGAATTTCCAGAATGATTTGTGTCAGGTAGCAGCTATGCTTTGTCATGATTGCCACATTAATAACCGCTTTCAATAATTCTGGTGGCACTATTTGATGTCTGAAATCTGGAACAGAACACAAGCCATTCAACTACTGATTGCTGTTTTGGTGTCCCATCCAAGCTTTCACTACTTACATTACTTACCTGCAGTTCTCACCTGTAACTATACATCTTTCTGATGTCTAATCCTGTTTTATCTGCTGCCATACCTTCATTTATCAGCTCTTCTCTGCAAATTTTATGGTCATGAGTAAAGTTACATACATACCTCTGAAAATTCTTAAATTTTTAAGCTTTTTTTTGCCAGTATTGACCAAGGTCAGCCCAAATAATGTTATTTCTTTAGGCTGTGAGGTAAGCAATCCCTTCTCTAGTCACACTTCCAAGTTTTTAAGCTTTCTTCAAACTCCCTTGAAGATTTATTAGTGTTTGAGCCATTTGTTCATCTTCCCTGTTGCGTATCCCTTTGCTCCCACAGGTCAAAAAAATTTCACTGAGGATAAAAAAGTTAAAAGTTTCCGCTGCTTCAACTATCTTCCCTGCCTTACCCAATGGATGTTTTCCATCTGTTCAGGCAAGTCCTAATAAGTGTTATTTTCTGAAATCTGCTGGATGATATCCTGCAACAAAAATTCTGGTGCCATATCTTATATCTATTCGTGGCATTCAAGCTGGTGACAAACAGACCTGTCTTCTGGTAGGAATCTAGAAACCTCTCTCCCTTCACTGTTGCATTGAAAGAGAGGAAGTTTCTCTCCAGCTCTCAGCTGAGAGAATGCAAAGCCTTTCTTATTGGCAGAAACACAGCAAAAATAATCCCTGGTGGAACAAGGTGTGCTCTTCTCTTACTAGGCAAAAGGCTCCTTCATATCTCCACTTTCAGCTTTCAAATTCATATCACAAGAGACTAAAGCTCATTAAAGCCAATGAGAAACCTTGTCATATTTTCACTAAGGGATCAAGTCCATGCCATCTGTAGTGCTTAGCCTTCTCCTGCAAATATACTTCATTTTAGAAATATACTTCATTTTACAGATTAAAGAATCTTCTAGATTCTTTTAATATTTTCTTTATGAGAGACGGTCTGACTATATAATTTATATCTCCATTTTCTTTTTCATTCAGCATACCTCTTACATGCCCTTTGGTTCACCTCTTGTCTAACGTAACTCACCCTATGAAATAAATTTTAAAAGAAAATTTGAAAGACCGTTCATTTCTTTTCAGCTATCACAGAGTAACAGGATGAAAGAAAAGCTGATGAAAGCATCTAACAGACATTTTTAACAGCTGTTATGACTGGCAGAGACATACATATTGTTCACTACGTCCTTAATCTTTCCTTTTATTCCTCCAGATTTGTCTAGGTTGATTACCAATTTGCAGTAACTAATGTCATCCTGAAATAGACAGTTCCTGAACAGACCAAACACTTCAATCATACATAGGACTGACACAGATTTCTCATCTGGCTTTTACAAGTTTACTGACTGCAACTACCTAATTTTCCATTTTTGCTTGCTGCTATGAAACCAACAGCAGCAAAAAAAACCCCCAAAAACCCTAAAAACCAACAACAAAATTAAATTTTAATTTCACAATGTAAGACTTGCAAGATATCAAGAAATATATATATAAAAACCACTAAGACCAATTGTTAAGCAGTAATTCATCAACACACAGTATATCAAACAAAGAGCCTCAGTATTTACACTACATTAGGGTATCAGTGAGCTCTGTAACTAAAGTCAACATAGGGTACAGAGCTCACTAACATTCAACAGACATAAATTTCTCTCCTGTCTTTTATCCAAACTAAGTTATCTAAAAGAGATTATTTTAAGGAAGTATCCTACCACCAAAAATTCAAGTAAAATGTTCTTTCTATGAAGTCACAGAACTATTACTGAAGACAATGTCAGATACATTCTGTGATAGGATAAAAGTCTTATTTAGTGAAACTAGACAGATTCATAGGATCTAAGAACTGGCCCCTGAGATTGCAAATTTATCCCACCTAAGATCTGATTCTGTCCTGATCACCATCCTTTGTGCCATGTCTTTTGGCCAGGTATTTTTGGTCTAAAGGGACAGTTAACATATTTTTCTGATATCCTTGCTCCAAACTGGAAGGTATAGAAACTTGATATAAGTCAAAATGTTCAGCTGTTCTCATCATTAAGTAACTGACATGTCACTTCACCAATTAAAGCAAAGCCAAAGACAGACTTTAAAAATCCCCCAAAAAAAAAAAACCCAAAAAAACAAACACCAAAAAACCAAAAAAACCCCCCCAAAAAACAACAACAACAAAAAAGAAAACACCCAAAAACAAAAACAAACAACCCACTCCAAATTTACCTTAAGCAATATCTCTAAATTTTAGCAGGGTATCAAGAAAAATAAAAGGCCTTTTCCCCAATGAAACAGTTGCAAGTGATGCTTATTAACCCCAGCACCTGTTTTAGAGAGCTTAAATTTCAACACAGAGCCTGAGGCAAGTTGGTGCCCTGGGATGGGATATAGCTACCCAGAAAGCTGAGTAAGAAGCAACTGAGTCAAGAAGAAATATCAGGCACAAGAACTGTTCTTCAATTTCCCTCGGGCAACACTCTATCCATCACCTCAATCCCCTAAAAAATATTCCTTATCTTTCCTCCTCCTCCCCTCTACTGATTGACCAGAGTTGTGTTTTTCACCTCCGTTTCCCCAATGCCTGTGTCACTGGAGAGGCTTCTACTCCCTCTCCTAACGGTCCCTGGGAGGAAAAGGATTAAGTCTCAGCTTTCATCCACTGTATGGACCAGAGGCACTTTCCCAGGAGTGCTTTAGATGCCAGATGAAAGTCTCTTTCAGGATGCAGAAGGAAAAAATGTGTTAGCTTATTACAAGTCCTCACCACCTTTCCCGAGTTCTTTTTCAACTGGGGACAATGTGCTGGTTTTGCATCCCTTAGGAGCTGTCAGTGGCTCTGATCTTCTGTCTCCAGCCTTAAGTGAGTGAGTCACTAGGCATTTCTGCTAGATGAGCTGACATTTGTACTCACTGGCTTTTGTCTCTTCATCTTGGTGTCTAATGGCTCCAACTTGTTCTTTGTTTTCTTGCCAGGATCTCTTACTGGCTTCATTCTATTGTTTGGTTCCATCTCTCCCTCACTTTTTTCTGGGAATCTCCTTTGTTCTTTGTTTTAGGCAGTCTTTCTTTTCTGATGTAGGTATCTTAGAAGCTGAGTGTAGGTGTATGGTAATATTCATGACCTTCTCAAAAAGATGCTATTAACCCATGCCAATTTTATTCTTCTACCCTTCCTTCCCTGTCTCCGCACCCAGACTTTCCCATCCAGATCTCAACCTTTAGACATTTCTCTGTCTTCATGTGTAGAGGGAACAGACATTTAAAATTTCTCATTATGTTACTTAAAATGTTAATTATTTAAAAGCAGAACATTTTTAAATTGTGCTGAATTAAAAAAAAAAAAAAAGTTCTAGCTTATTTAATAAAGTTTTGGAACATACCTACGTATCAAAGTCTTATTCTAAACACTTAGTTTAGGAAACTTGGTTCTCAGTATGTTTCTGTGAATAGAACTCCATTTCATCCCCCAAAGGCGGAAGGATGAATCTGATATCCTTTAGTGAAACTCAGATATTATTTTGGAATTTTGCTAGCTTTCTTTCTGTATATGTTGATTCAGCAGAATCCAGTTTACAAGGTAGAACTTTAACAAGATCAGCTGTAAACATAAAACAAAAACAGTATTAAATGGCTTAGGCAAACTGCCTTCCTCACATCCCTGCCTATGTATCCTTCACCTTTTTTTTGACTCCTTCTTTTGAGCCCAAAATCTATTCTAAACTCTTCCTAACTTACATTATCACTGTTCTTCTCATTTACAATGAAAGAAGTTCCAAAACTGCCAAATTCATTGCAACATGAGCACCGGACAGGACATTTTTTTTGCGTCTCTGAGCTTACCCCACATCTAATCAGTACCACCAACTACTATCAAGAAAGAACAGCAGCAATAGCAACAAACAAGGGAAAAAGACAGTGAGAGATATCTTCACACACTTTTTTCACTTCTTCATGTTAAGCAGATTGAGCTGTTTTACCAATTTCCACTCTTTGACTAGACAGGTGGCTATGTTAACAATATATTACATTTTTAGCAAATAGGCTTTAAAGATTATTATTTGGTATATATTGATAAGTTTTCTTTGTGTATGCTATATGAACCCCAAAATTTATTATAATATTAATAACTATAAGAATAATACAACTCTGCAGAAATAATATAAGCTGGAGGCATGATTATCACTTCAAGAGAGTTTCAAAAGTGGTCTTGAGTGATTGAATATTTGATTCACTGGCTCTTAGATGTCCATAATAACATTGTATTTGCCCATGTAGCCTTCCATTATAAGTGGTTTATCCAGGAACAATTTTCACTTTAAACCTCATGATTCTGAAGCTGAGGAATTTCAAAACACTTAAAGGCTTTCATGCCCAATCATTCAATTCAGCTATTTACAAATGACTGCCTATTACATTAAAACTACAATTAAAGACAGCTTGGAAAATACCACCTACTAGAATTGCAATTCAGTTTTAGCTTTGTTCTTTCCTTCTATGAGGAAATGTTTAAAGAAATTGGTTTGATACATTTCCTAAACAGGAGTAACTCTTTTAGTACAATAAATACCTAATATTTTTATGGACCTGATCCTGAAAACACTTATTAAAATACTACTTTTCAGGTTTAACTAATTGTCATGGGTTAGCATAGTTTGAGTTTTTGAGGAAAGACTCCTTCAGCCTCGGAAGTGATTTTTTGCACAGAGGTGCTTACAGTTTCCTCTAGACCTGACCTAACCAATCAACTGGCTAGCTGGAATATTGACAACTTCTTTAAGCCACTTAAGAAGCTTGGTACGCCTCTGTGATACACATTTAAGAACGAACAGAGCCCGGGAAAAGCTCTCTCGGACTTCCGGCCTTCGGACAGGTAACTGGGGGAGGCCCGGGGCACGGCCCAGCGGGGCCGGGCCCTGCTCGGCCCGGCCGGGCCGGCCAGGAGCCCACCCTGGAGCGGCCCTGTTCCATCTGCGGCCCGGCCCGGCCCCCCCAGCCCTGCTCCGGCCCCAGCCATGCTTCGGGCGGGCCAGGCCCTCTCGGCTGCTCCGGACGGGCCATGCCCCCCCTCACCCACTGCTGCTGCCCGGCAAGGAGAGATAAGCGAATTCCAGCTGCAAGGCCGGGTGAGATTAACTCTTTTAGTGCTGTAAGATTTCTCCAGAACAGATGAAGCTTCCAGACATTCAATCCTCTCCTGAGTCAGAGGAAAAGGACAGATGATGGCACGTGAAATAAACAGCACAGAGACACCAAAGTCAGCAAAGAAGGAGGAGCTGAAACCCTGAGAGAGGAGAAAGAGGAGATGCTTCTCCTGGAAGCTGAAATTCTCTTGTAAGGCTGTGGTGATGGACTATAATATATCTCAGTGTTCCCGTTGTAATTTCATGAAGCATGGTGGGGGGAGGCAGAGCGTTCAAAACCGCAACCCATGGGTAGAAGTACCTGTGCTGCATTAAGCAACTACTGAAGTAGCTGTGATTTATTGAGAAGTTTTAACAGAGAGAGTTGAAAGTGATGTAGACTCTCTCGCTCCCAGAGGAAGGCCTCTGTGCCTTTTCAGTTGAAGGTGATGAGGACCCTCTTGCTGCCAGAGAAGAAGGGGGCCTCTGTGCCTAGAGATAAAGATGCACCTACAGACAGGTGAAAAGAACTTTTGTTTTGAAGGAGATGAGGACCCTCTCACTACCGGAGAAAGGGAGGACCTCTGTTCCTAGAGATGAATATGCACCCACAGATGGGTAAAGAGAACTTTTGTTTCTGAACAGCTCATCCTTAAAATGGTACCCCATTAGCTAAAGAAATTAACCCTCGAAAGCAGTTGTGGGGAAAGCTGCAAGTTGAGGGAAGGGACTTTCACAGGCAAGGAGAAACCATTCCGGGCGGCCTTGCTGTGACACTGAGCCACAAGAGAACTGTTTAACTGTTTTCGTGTGGAGATGTCTCCATAGCATGAGCAAGAGAGACTCCTCTCCCTAGGTGGACTGAGAAAGTTCTTACAGAGATGGTAAACTGACTCTGGAAAACCTTGAGGGTTGTTTTTTTCATGTTGTTGGTGGGGGGAGGAGAAGTGTTCTGAAGGTTTAGTCTAACTTTTTTTTTCTGCTTTTTAGTTCTGTTAATAAACTTCTTTATGCTTTTAAGGTTTAAGTTTTGTGCCTGCTTTGCTTTTCTCCTGGTTCTTATCTCACAGAAGGAAAAGAAGTAAGTAATGGGCATTTTGAACCAAACCACTACACTAATGTGAATCTTTTCCTTTATGAGTGCATGGGATGAGATTCTATGGTAAATTTCAAGAAAAGGCATGGCTACATCTTAACACTTTCAGCATGTTAGGCATCTTCAACATACATTGTTTTTGGGCGAATCAGGAATTACTCAAATCCAACAGGAGATGATAAATAAATAAAACATTTTTTTGATTAGTGTTTCTATCAGAATTTTTGCCCATTGATTCTGGAGGACAGACATTTGTATAAATGGATATAACTGTTATGTTTCTGTTTCAGTAAGTAAAATGCTTCCAGGAAGCATCAGGCATATTGAGATTGTTTTGCACAGATGGTCTGTTCGTGCACTGTAATTGGAAACCTTTGGGATATGTCAGACTTATTGTGCATACAATCATAAGAAAATAAACCTAGAAGGAACGTGGGGAGATCATCTAGCCTAGTGTCCTTTGTAAAGCAGGATCGATTTCCTGACAGGTGCCTGTTTAACTTGTCCTCATGTGTTGCCAGTAATGAAGATTCCAGTCTCCCTAAGACACGCTTTTCAATGCTTTGCAGTACTGATACATAAGAAAACATAACCAGTGTCTGACTGAAAATGTTCTACTGCCATTTAAGACCATTCAAGGCCATTCTTTTTCATCCTGTTTACCACAGACATGGAGAACAGTTCATTCTCTCTCCTCCATGGTAGCTTCTATACGCCAAAAATGATTTAACTCCTTCTCAGTTTTGTCAGTACATACCACCACAGTTTATCCGTGGTGCAGTCAGGCCAGGGCTTAGGACTGTAGTCTCTCTGCACATGTGCAGCACATCTGTGGTTTTTTCCACTCTTTTGACCCTTGCTGTGTCTGCTTAACTGGGTCAAATACTCTTCTGCAATGTTGCAGGCAGTGTCAGTGCTCTCAAGAACATCCCCTGTGTGGCGTACGTGCCCTCAGACTGAGACACACATGGTGAATATGTGCAGGGTTTCGTGGATTGATGGAAGCTGCCTGAGGACACTGAGCTAAAGTACACCTGGAAATCCCAAGCACACTTCAAGCTCATCCAAAGCAATCCTGCATAGGAAAAAACACATGGGAGGGCCCAGATGTGTGGCAGTTCTGTCAATGGGGTAGCAGGCTAATACTGGCCTTTTTTTAAGTTCTAGTTGTTTAAACATGCAGACACACATCTACAAAACACAACAAACTTTCTGGAGGTAATCAACTGCCCTATTTGTGGTGCTCCACTCTCAGTACCAAGCCAAAGTTAACAAGGGGAAATATCTCCATGTACATTATGCTGTAGAGAGATGACAGCCTGAAAACATAGTCTTAGAAAGTAATTTGCAGCTTTGCCAGTAACATTTAATTAATGCACTCACTAAGGACCTATTTTCAGCCCCTGGAAATTCTAGGATTTTCAGCTATATAGGTTTTATCTCTTTGATCTCAAGAGTGGAACTTCTCCTTTTCTCTGTGGTTCTTGCCCAGTAAGCTTAAATTTAAATTAAAGTCTTTTGCACTTGTAAGATATAGGAATGAAACTTACTCTGTCCATGCGCAAACAAACACTGTGGTAGTTACCAGTAACATGGATTCTTGCAATTCCACTGCCATTTCCTAGTATCTCAAGCTGAAGGAGAATAAGTAGGGACTTCTAGCTCAGGAAAGAGGCATAGGTAATTAACTGAAGTAATTTCAATTTGACATCATCGTGTTACAGAGGGCATTCATAACTAAATGAAGGGCAATGGTTTAAAATGTTTTAAAAAAATAGGGAGGAAGTCTCTTTTCAGTCTTGTTAGTTTGTTTTTTTTTTTTTCTTCAGAATAATCATGTTTATGTGTGAAACTTTTGAGAAAAAATGATTTTTCATTTCAGCAGGGAAAGTATATTTGGAATCACAGAATCTGGAGCATATGGAAATGAAACTTCCCAAGTAGACAGCTGAAAATGGCACATTCAGAGAGCAACAGAGATCTATAGGACATGGTTAGCTGACAGACTCTTGGGAATGTTTCAAGATAATCACTGGAGACCCAAAAGTACCTGCCAGCATTTGCTGAAAGTATGGGATATGAAAACGCCAAAATATTGTGAAACAGCATCCTAAGCAACTTATTTCATTGAAGTAAAATTTCTTCACCTAGGATTCCTTGTTCTATATTAAGGATATCCTTTTTCCAAAAAGTTCTAGTTTTATGAGACAGAAGTAAAATAGCAGAAATGTGATGTATTCTCTGCAGTCAATAGGCTGTATCACCACTAAACATGTGTCTAGCACTAAAATTGTGCAACAAGATAAAAAACTGTTACTCCAGGTTCCTGGCTAAGTACCACACAAATCATTGAAGAAAGATCTATATATAGAAATCCATTTGATGCTTAGTAAAAGTATGCTGGCAGGAAAAAACACTTTGAAATGGCAAGTGAGACTTTGGAGTTTCTTGGTTGAAACTCATCCTCTTCCTTTTTATCCACGCCCCTACTGTTCTCAAACATTCCCTCCTCCAGTCCTTCCCTATACGACTGTTAAAGCCTTCAGTTTTACAAGGTTGTTAATAACCATTTTATACAAATTTGCATCTTGGGACTCACTTTGGTACAACATTTAGTATTTACCAAATTCTTTTTCAGTGCTCCCAAATTAAAAACAGTAAAACTTATCAAACTCATCCAATATTCAGTGATGTGATATGATGTGAGATAGTCTTTCTGTCTTCACCTGTATACAGGTGATTTCAGGTCACACTTTGTTCCTCACCGAACAAAGTCTTATTTTATTTCAATCTCTCCCACAGAAATAAAGATAGTGAGTGTCATCTCCAGGTTTTATTTCGTTCTGGGGTAAAGCTGGGTTCACCAGGGTATTTGGTATAGCTGGAGGATATGGTTGCCAACAGCTGTTTGTGTCACAGCTTGGCCAAGGTCTGCGATCAGAGGGAATTTGAAGAGTCCTGTAGCCATGAGTTTAGTGTCTAAAGTAGAGTACAGGCTGCCCCACCTTTTGCAGGGGAGGTGACCATCATTTTCTCACAATGACAACAGTATTTTCTAACCCAACTGGAGAAGGTTCTAGCCGTATATATCCACTTAGATGCCTGAATAAAAGCAATATCTTGGCACAGCTCTCTCTCACAAAAAAAAAAAAAACCCCAAAAAAAAACCCCACTGAAAATAGAAGAGCAGAAATTCAAAGGCTGGGATACCCCACTTCACACCACGTAAAGCACGAACTGTGGTATTGGAGTCCTCCAGAATTATGTTGGGTGCTAATTCCATCTTTTATCTGCCGTTTTCCAAAACAGGCAGCAACAGTATCTCCGTTGGTCTATCGAGTGGCTCCAGCTGAGAGGGGGAAGTGGGGAAAGAGAGGCAGATTCTGGGAACAGCAGGGAAATGAGGCTCTGTAAAGGAGTCTGGTGAGGGAATTGGTTCTTGGCACTGCAAGACAGTCTGATCATTGTTTCTGCATGGCAAAGGACTTTCAGGAAGTGAATTGATGTTCATGGATTTTATAGCACAGTAGTCCTGTATGGTTCTTCCTACAAATAGATGGAAGTCCTTGAATAAAAGAATTGTAGGGCACTTTTTCTCCCTCCTTTGCTGATTTACATTACAAAAAAGCCCTCAAAATTTTAATTTCTCTTCACTATTAGACACTACTACCTCTCACCTGGTTCTTAGCACAAGACAATTAATATACCCCTATGTACCCCCCTTGCTGTTCACAAAGAATTAGAACACAGACTTTCCCTTCAAGGGCTGAGTTCTTAAACATCTTCTTTAAATCCAAAGCTAACTACTTCTAGTGAGAACAGAACTGTGAACATGGACTCCAATTCTATCCTTCGTAAAGTCGTTCACTTCAATGGGATTTGCATAAATGTATATCCAGCACATCTGTGTCCTCACCCTGAGTTAGAGACTAGCAGGATACAGTGGAGATCAAATACTAAACTTTCAGAACAACTCATGGGAATTTGGATGTTCAAACTGTATTGTTGGGATAGACTTTCAGCGCATAATTTGGAGTTCATGTTCTTCATTACAATCATTTAAGCATGACTGTGGACTGACTACTGCCACCAGTCCTGTTAAGACTAAATTCTGTATTACACCTAAATATCTGTTTTGTAGACCTGTACAAAAATTCTTTGGGGGTCCCAATCACTAACACTTGAGCTTAATTAATTGGTGGTGGTGAAGTGTTAGAAGTCCTACATATCTATGGGAAAGAAACTGGAATAAGCATTTAACTGAAAAGAAAATCTTGAACTTATTTGGAGTTCATATCACTTCATATTTGGACCTGAAAAACAAATATGAAAAAAAAATACACCTTATTGAAAAATAAATACAAAGAACTAATTCAGACCAAGTTGTGCTAACAGAAATATTAACAATTTTCCTTGAGGTCTCCAAAACTGAGAAATTAATCATCAGAAATTCATTCAGTTTGTCAGATTAAAGTATAGAATAACAATCAAAAGACTTTTTTAAAATGTGTTATTTGACAGATTCGATAAAGCCTGTTTCAGAACATGAGATTTTTATTTTGAATTAATTTTAATATCCATATTTATAGAAGAAAAAGTCTACTATTCAATACCCAGCGACTTCAGACTTATACAATGTCTTAATTTCCTCTCTTATTAAACACATGCTGCAAAGAGAAATATGTCCAAGTCCTGAAATCAGTGTGTAAGAGGGTTTTAAACCTTACATCTTCCACTTTAGCGAGGATTATTAGGGGGAAAAATGTAGGGAGTGGGACAGGAATTATTTGTGTAATTAACACAATAAATTGATTGATTAAGATTCACCTCGTTTCTTTTATTTCCAATGAGCAATTGAACAACTTTGTGCTGCAAAACAATGACAGTTGGATAAAAAACTTTGCAGTGCTTTACATGGCATCTGCTCTTCCTTCCCTTACATCATAACACCAGTTTGATAAGTCCTGTTTTGCTAGACTATTAGAACTGTTAGAAGTTTCTGTGAAATGTGCAGGACAGTCTCAGGACAATATATACTTTTAAAAATCAAATTTTTTCAAAATTTTATGCTGAAAAATATGGATAATTGTATAAAAATAATTGACAAATAGTTCTATATATATCTTAATTCAAATGAAAAATCAAAGAAATATGATTCAATAAGCTAAACCTTCAATAAGACAGAGATCTGAGTTCAAGTCTTCCAGCTGAACGTTCCTTCCAACTTTTCACTGAATATGATTTACATGGAAATATCTCCAATCCTTTAGAGACAAGATATAAAGCCTGTGTTTGCACAAGTTGTCTATACTAGACAAAACACATCAAGCATATTGTCATTGATCATATCAATCAGCTCAATGACTTATTTCTTTAGAGTATCATCAAACAGCAGGATTATGCAAACCTAGGGTAGGATCATGCCTTTTTTTCAGTTTTCTCTTTGTGTCTGCTCATCAGGTTGCAGCACTTTTAGCTAGAAATATATCTCAGCAGTTCCTTAAATGCAGTTTAAATTCTGGAAGGATTGAAGGTTCACAGAGCAGTTGTAACAAGTCTTTCATCCTAAAATTTCCTGAAAGCCTCTTTTCTTCTGAAGGCTGGGCTTCTTTCATGCTTCCTTCATCTGCTCTTAGGCTCTACTCCCTGATTTTGGTCTTCATGTGTTAGGAAATGCTCCAAACTCCTTGTTAGTTTTCACATTTTCAAAATCCCCAATCTTATAACATTTTTCCTGAACCTGAGTTCTCTTTTCCATCCATCCTAAAGAGTGTCTTACATAAATTTAGTCTTACCAAATTATTATTTTCCTTTCCAAGCCGCCAGTCCTAACAAACCCTTCACCTATTCCCCTTCCTCTTTTGTACTTTTCTTTGGGGATGGCTAATATTTCTCAGTTATTTCCTAGCATGATCAATTAATCTCTCTGTCTAGAACAGTAAGTGAAAAAACAACAAAAGAACACAGAGTTAAGTTCTTATAATAAGATCACAAAATAAAAAGCCTGTACCAGAGAGCAGAAAGTCTCAGGAACGGGAAGAAAAAAAGTGAAAGTTCTATAGAAAATACTAAGCTCTGAGAGTGTTAAGATGTGTTTATTGGTATGATGAAAAAATAATTTGTAAGCTTGAACTTTCAGTGATTTAGCTATTATGTTCCTCTTAATGAATAGAAATCATTAGTTCTCATGTTTAAATACTATTAAAATGTTAAGAATCCTATTAATTAGGCACTTAGAATTCAAAACATAGATAAATATTAAGTGATTTTTGGAAATGAAAGAAAGAGCATTAGATACTACTAGCTTACTTGTTAAATCTTACTCACTTTGATATTAGGAGGAGGAAATTTGCTAGAATAATGGAAAACATCCTAAGTATTTTACGAAACATCCCACAGAAATCAGTTATGAATTTCTTTCTTACTGCACACTGTTTGAGCCATACAGAACAGCTCAAACATTAGGGGGATGGGGGTGGGGGGGAATACCTCTAATCTATACATTTCCAGACCACTGGCAATATTCTGTTACTTTTTATATGCTAATGATGTTTTGATCAGGAAAAAAATCTGCAGAAGAGCTGCATCACTTTATGGTGTAACTTCTGTAGAATTTTGCAATAGGCCTGCAAAGTTGCTTTTGCAAATTGGTGTTAAGGATTGGTGTAATCTGCATTATAAAGCAATGACAACAAAGTGTTTTACAGCACTAGCTGGAGCTTCCCTTCCCTCCGTCTTCTAGAGTTTCCAATCCAATACTTTTAGTTATGTGGCATGTTTCAATGTTGACCACAGATCTAGGTTACATGTCATATTGCAAGTGATTAACATTTCTTCCTCCCACTTCTGCTAGCTCAGGGGACAATGTGCTAGCTAGTGCTTTTCATACCAAATATTGCAGAGCTACAGGTAATACTTCAACTTAAAAGGTAATATTTCAAGTAAAAAAAAAAAGAAACCAAACTCCACAGTTGTCTTTGAAGCACATTATAAACTCTACAAAGCCTTTTGTCTGTTAATACTCTGAAATATGGTGGGTTAAGGTTGCTTTTTCATGAATCACACTGCACCCAGCTCTTGGGGAAAGCCACCATAGCATCATTCTTACACTCCAGGCTGCAACGCAGTTTAAAACAGAGAAGACTTGGATCCCTAATCTTAAAAATGAGAGAAATGTCCTAGTCAAAAAGCAGGGAAGTTAGAACATCAAGCAGGCAATGGTACAATGGCTTTTATAGTCCAAATCCTAGTCAGCTGGACCAAAAGTGATTATTTGCAGCTGAATCTTGCTCAGCCTAAACTGTAACATACAAGGTTCTCATAGTATGGGAAGGAAGGACTCAGTGCACCAATGCATGGGGGGGGTCTCTGCATGTTATACATAAATGCAGTCCCCACAAACACATTTAAAAGAGACTATGAGGAAATCCAATAAATAAAACCCCAGAATCTTTCTTCCCTATTTCAAATAAGGCTGGTGAATGGCTACTGCACTGTCCAGCTTTGACTAACACATTCATTGCCCTTGTCATGAAGACAAAACTACTGTGGTGGAGTTTTGGAAGTCAGGCAGCTGATTATTTTTATTCTTTCAGCCTGCATTCATTTTTCAGCTAATCCTTGTGACATAGTGGCTTTTATCTTTGT
Source organism: Dicrurus megarhynchus (assembly GCA_013399195.1). Lineage (NCBI taxonomy): Eukaryota > Metazoa > Chordata > Aves > Passeriformes > Dicruridae > Dicrurus > Dicrurus megarhynchus. The sequence goes on from VXAD01012607.1 coordinate 758,533, forward strand.
TTTGTTTTTTCTTTTTTTTTTAAAGCCTAGTTAGTACTAGTAATAGCATAATATCAGTCATACGTAACTACTCATCTCCTGAAAACTTGATGATTTTGTCAGACTAATGGATGCAGTGTAGCTTATTTTCTATATTGCTCCAGGCTACTAGTTTCTTCATGGCAAACCTCAAATTTTAAAGAATTTTGTCTCATCCACTCAGTATTTTTTATTTTCAACATATTCTTAATATTCTTATGATCTGCATCTTTCTGATATGCAAACAACACTTATGGTTACCCCAGTACTACTTAATAAAAGCATCAGATGGTGAACCTGACTTTTTAACCAATATGCACATGCTAAACTGAAAAAACACCTCTCAGAGAAGAGATGAGTTTATGGGCACCATTAATCCAAGCTTTATAATGTTTGGAAGCCATGCATCTAGAAAACCCTAGGGATCCTTTATTTAAAGAAAAATTTGGAGAAATAGAGCATGATAGTGCATAATCTCCAGTGTGCATATACAGCAATATGCAAGGAAACAGTGGGTGGCCTATTGAATAGTAACACGGGCACAGATGAATGAAAAGAAATGTCAGCAACTGAGTGCTGTGGTTTCAGCTGGGTGAGTATAGGCTAATACTGCAATGGCTTGTTCAACTGGCTTTCTGCAGTTTTAAGGATGACTGATCCCCATAGTTAAGAAGCAAAATGCAGCTGAAATATTACACAAGGCTGTGTGCAAAGCCAATACACTTCTTGTTCAGATTTCTGCTTCCCTTTGATCTTCATGCCCATTTACTGGCAGTATAACCAGCTGATTATATGATTTTATTTAGACTTTAATAAACTTACTGTTAGATGACAACTCCAGCAGACACGAGATGCATCCTAGATCTGAGTGTCTTTTTCACTTAGAAAAAGAGGACTTTCAGGAATGTGTTGATACCTAGTTAAACAGAATCTAGCTTCTAATCTTTACTGAGTATTTATTGCTGCAGCCATTATTATAAACCACAAATCTAACGTTACAATTAAAAGCCTATCGGTGGATGACCACACTCTTTGCCTCCAATGCTTAGAATATTTCCAGCCATTGCAGGAAAAATCTACAGATCATAATTATGTCAATCATTCAGAATGTTCTAATTCTGTCAGAAAGTCTCTCTCCTTTGGGATATATATTATAGTGCTAATATCAGAGTTTAGGGTTCTATATACAAGTTTATTTCTATCCAGATATCAGCATTACATCCACAAATTCTGAAGCGCCCTTAAACATTTATGTATATTATGACAAACACTCAGATGAATACTTTAGTTCTTATGTCTAAGTATAGCCCTTAGAGGCCTATGTAGTTCTACAGATCCATATAAATATGCCTATAAAATAAACATGATGTGAATTGATCTTTGTGGTATCACCTTTGACTAATTAGAGTAAGAATACTTTTCCAAGCTATTGTGTTGTGTAATTATGTTGTTAAAGGAACAAAGAAGTAAGGAAATCCCACTTAGATGTTAGTGTTTCTCATTTTCCATCTTGCAGCATATCTTATGCACACTAGAGACCTCACTTACTGACATATTACTTACAGCTTGACACACAGAAGAGCTTCTACTTCCACATTGAGTTTTACTACAGAACTAAACCTTCAGCACTTTCCGAGTAAGGTGGTGACCTCCAGTACAGATGCTTCGGTCCCATGTGGGGAAGAGCAGAGGTGGTATTGTCTGCCAGTGTGCTCAGGTGGCTTCTCAGGTGCTTCTGAGTGCACTGCTCTTTCCATTCACTTTTCCTTGGTTGTGGTGTGTGATTCACTTGTGAATACTTGTCTAAATTTATTTCTCTTTTAGTTACCCCTATGTAGTGTCTTTGAGCTTGCATTTCAAATTTCAGTTCTCAATATTACAGTCCTATATTTATTAAAGTTCTTTTTTTTATGTTCCCCATGTCGGTCCATTCTTTGATACTGTTATTGTCTGTAATTGGCTGTTTCTGCATGGAATTGGTATCAATATGTACAAATGGTTCTGTAAAATAAAATTGATTTACAGGAAATAGAAGAGCTCTGTTTACTCAACGCTCCCAAATTTACACCTTTAAAAATCATGTTCTCCTAAAAGTAATAATATATGGAAATTCTTTTCTATTGTATTTTGAACACTCAGGGATTATATTTAAAAGGTCTCTGCAGTGAGATCTTGCAACCATAAACAGAAGTTGATAAAATGTGTTTTCTATATTTTAAGTGAATGCTAAAAGTATTATAAAATCATTGAAATCCACAGTGCAGTGCTCTATGGAAGGATACAGCAACTGCATCAAAACTTCCCTGCAGTGCTGTCATGGGAGTTCCATAAAAATGTTAATAACTTCACGAACATTTTCTCTAGATAACTTTTTAAGTGAAATATTCCAGCAATGTGTGATAGCAAATGATTATCCATATACTGCAGGAGTAATTTTTCCTTTTTAGGCCTGATTCAGCAGGTAAGTGTCCTTTTTCAGTCTTCCAGCATCTTCAAGGAATTTCACCTTGATAATGAAAACCGTATCATAGATTTACAGTATATTTTCTTATTTAATGGCAGCACAGCAGTCTTTTCTTTATTTTCTATGTGAGTTCCTGAATACTCTTCAGGCATAATTCAGGGGGGCTACAAAATATATTCAGGCTACTGCTTGCTATTTCTTAGAAACAGCAAGTTTTATTCCACTCTCATCTAACAAGCCAGTTTTGAAGTGATGATGTTACAGTTCGGCAAATGTAGATTTTCAGATGTGAGCCAGGTTCATGACACATAAATTATATAACTTAAGACGGAGTATAATGCTCACATTACAATAGAGCTATGTTTATTTCCTGAGTTGTAGAAGAGTCTTGTCTTCTGTCAGTGCAACAGCAACATTATAGGATTTTTTTTTTACTATTAGTGACTCTGTATCATATTTTCTCAGGTTCTAGGTGAAAAATAGAATTCTTTCCAGCTGCAGCCCTGCACTGGCATCCTCATCCTGAGATTTCAGACATAATATATCCTTTCAGGCTGTCCTATATTTACTGGCAAAAAAAGCATCTACAAGGCTAAATTCTCTTTGCAGTTGCTACTCTCTCCATTAGGTTGCACAGGTGTAATTGAAGGTAGAATTTTACACCATTAATGGAATTAACACTACTGTTGAAAATGTATGAGATGGAAACCCCTCTCTAGCTTATTATTGAGCTATTTATGTCAGTCCTGTTACTGCTGCATCTCTCTAAGGTTACCAGGTGTAGAGAGTAATAATGGTTTACTTTTCCCTTGAAAAAAAATGATGGAAATCTGAAAGTCTTTGAATAACAAGCCTTGGAAGAAGATGTCATTGTTATACAAATACTTTTTCAGTTAAAAAGGGGGAAAACCATGTAAATGAGAGGGTTCAGTGTCTAGATTTCATGAGCTACAATGTCCAGCTTTACACAGCACTAGCAGAAAACAATTATACAATAATTTTGTAGTGTATAACTGTGTAGTTCATGGAAAGCAAACTACATCTTTGCTGTTTAAAGCTTGTTTCCATGGATATACATGGAATTCAAATTATGACTGATTATGAATTTATAGCTAAGCATCTATATCCTCTCTTTACCCCGTGAAGATATTTCAGCTTTAGAAAAAGAGTAACTAGTTTTGAATTTACTTAATATCTGTTCTGATATGTTGCATGCCAAGATTGCAGTAACAGAGGTAATTCTCGTGGTATTTAATCAGGCAAGAAACAGGAAGTGCGTACATTAGGAGAATGAGGTGCCTGCAGGCTGGATCTCAGATTTACAAAAGTCAGTTCTGACACATCCTGTTTCTAGTACTTCCATCTGTAAATGGCTTTAATAGAAAGATTTAAACTCTGGGTTATACCCACCTGGAGCCTGTGGGGTTTGCTACCAGTCCATCAGTGATGCCAGAGGCTGAAGGTGCTCCCTTGGTGTGAGCAGGCAGTCCCAAGGATGTGTGTACTGCATTAGCCAAGTGCCAAACATGGGGTAATTGAGGCCCCAAGTACTTGCAACACTATGTCCTGACACGCCTTCAATTTTTACCATGCTGCTCCTACATGAGATTCCTCTAGTGTCTGTGTGTGTGTTTCTGTTTTGGATATTCACCCTGTCCTTACACTCTCAATTATCTGCTTAGTGTACACAATTTAAGCTTTTTTTTTTTCTTTTGTCTGTGATACTGTGCCTGCATGGTGCAAATGACAAAACCTTTCAAAAGCAAATGATTGGTAGATGCCAGAATTAGTAAAATCCTCAAAATTTGGAAGATTTTATAGGGTTGTCACCCTTTATGGTACTCTTTGGAGAGCAACCTGAAGGGACTGCTGACCCACCTCCAGGAATCCTGGAAGAAACAAGGGACTACTATGAATCAGAATGTTGTACAACACATACTAGGATAGAAGAAAGTACAAAACTTTTTCTATCCTTTCACTGGGAAAAAATCTACAGTCAGCAGCAGCAGCACACAGAACAAATTTTAAATGAGATTAACCTTATTATTGATACAGAAATGGGCCAACAGGTATTGTTGTTTTCCCTCGCAGAAGATAAATAATTGGTCCAAAGTCTTCTGATATTATAGGTTCAGAGATATTCAGCAAAAGAATTTCCTAGTGAGAAAATGGTGAAGGGCTCAGATTTATTGTGTTTCTATCCTGCAACAGTGGTAGACATAGAAGATACATGAAATAGGCAAGTGGCCTATTTCAGAAGCAGCTGGAACCTCAGAAATCTGACTAAAGGACCAGAAATATCATTTGGGGTTACTCAGCTCTTGGGTAGCATGGAGAAGTTAGATTGATAATTAAAAGCTTTTGGAAGCGATTACTTCTATAACAGAAACACCTGAACCTGGAAGAGTTTTACAAATGACTCAGACCTCGAACAGTTATGCAATAAAGGCAAATTATGGGAGATGGTACAGTTAGTCATTACAGCATTACATAGAGAATGCTGCAGCCTAATTACATTAGTTCCGGAACCTTTTCAGCATATCTGATTTCTGTATTGATTTCTGGAAGCCAAATGTGATATCTGGTTCAGATGTACATCCAATACCTCAGATTAATGGAATGCTACTGGGCTTGAGTAATGGGCAGTTTGTAACTAAACTTGACCTAACAAGTGATATTTGCAGATGCTTTTAGCTTCCCAGATTCTAGAAGACCACTGACTTTTCTATACTCTATGAGGCGTGCTAGTTTTAACAGTCCATTTTATTGACAGTAAGCTCCAGCAGCATTTTCCAGACTGATAAAGAAAATAATTTATCTTAACAAGAGATGCACAGTTTCATGCAGTGCTCTCAGTTATCTAGATATAGGTGGAACACCTACAGAAGGTGTCGATGTCCCTAGAATCTTTCAGGATGCTCACGTTGCCCTAACATGGCTAAATGACAAAATGGTTGCACTGAGATGAAATACAAGGGAAATATATTTTTTAAAGGGCAGGAAGAAGACTGTGTGCTGGGTTTAACTGGAAATGAGTACGTTTCTCTTATATCAGCCCCTATGGCACTATGTTTTGGATATGTGTTTAAAACAGTCGTCTTAACTGTTTGGTTTATTGCTAAAAAATATTTGCACTGACTCAGAGCTTTCTCTGTTTCCCACCCTGCCACCCATAGCAAGTAGGCTGGAGGCTGGCAAGGAGCTTGAAGGTATGTCTTGAAGCAAGACATACCCAGACCAACTAAGGGAATGTATAAACCATGTCCAACAATAAAATCTGAGGAGAGGGTATTTTGGGGGAGGTAGCTGTTGCACGTAAGCTGGCTGGGCATCAGTGTCCTTGTGGGAGGTAGTGAGTGAATGCCTTTGTATCACTTTTTTTGTGTATTTTTTATTTCCCCTCGTTTCAAGGAGGGAGAGTGAGCAAGGGTCTTTGTAGTGCATAGTCACTGGCCAGGGTCAACCCATCACAGACTGATGAAGAAAGGGCTTCTGCAGGGTGCTCCATTCCTACAAGCAAGCAAAAGTTTTCTTTTTGTCTGAATATTGACAAGTTACAGATGTTTTTGCCTTGGTAGGTTTGTTCTAGAACAGTGTATTCTGTAAGGTAGAGTCATAGCAACTTGTGTGAGTGCAGTAGGCGAGACAACATGAATCTTTTGACTATTATTGGACCCTCAGAGTTAAAGGTGTTCAGATCCATTCCTTCTCTTCCATGGAAGAACCATTACACGGTGATAAGCATTGACTGTCTGCTCACACAGAGGACAATTAAGACCTTAAATACCACCTGCTTGAAGTCTGTTAAGTGACTGAAATTTACCCATTAAGATACTAGAAGGTTATCCATAAGCAAAAACCCTTAATGACTGTGTGATACCTACAGGTAAGACCCTAGCAGAGAAACACTGATTAAATGTCACATTATCACATTAATTGGGACCACAAATACAATTCAGACTTTTGCTCAATGTACAGTGTTTGGTAAGAGAACCCGTGTCAGACATCTGGTCTTACAGATTGTACAAGTGATAAGAAATGAATCCTTTCCTTCTGCATCATGGTTCTCAATCACCCTATCATGTTTCCTATAGTCCCAAGCCAGCAGTCCGTGTCTGCCCCAGCCTATGACTGCCTGCTTGAGGCATTTTTAAGATGCAACTTTTGGAACAACTGAATGTTTCAATCAAGAAAAAAAACCCAAAACCAACTAAAACGAAAGCCCCCATAACATCCTGTCACGGCAGATAAGTTCCTGGATGTGCATATTACTTCTATGCAGCAGTCATGTCAGAAAATGCAAATCAGAGCCAGTTACAATGTACGACACAACACAGCAGCATGTGGATTTCGCTAGGTCAGGACCAGATGTAGTTTACATGTGTGAATACACAGAAAAATGAAAAATCAGTTTATGCATCCTTTCAAACAAAATAACAGTTGTATAACTTCATTAGTGCAGGGCTGAGACACAGCTAGCATTGCTTTCATAAGCCCAAAATGAAGTCGCATTTGATTCTACCATCTCTGAGGTGACATAGATTCTTGTGCACATCTCTTCCAACGGATGTTGAGGCTCGGTCAAACCTTTTAACACAGTCCATTTGTTCAGGGTTGAATTGGCTCTACACTGTACCTAAGAAATCTCTTTCTGTCTGTGGTTTCATTAACAGAGATTGCTGCTCTTTATAAATGCACGGATTTTTTTAAAATTTTTTTTTAGAACAGTTCAGAACTAAACAGATGACAAAATATGCCTATTGAGTTCTGCTACGGGCAATGTCTTGGGACCACACATAAATGATGCTAAGTTGGAGTATACGATGGAAAGAATCTGTACACAGCAGAACAGAAAGTAGGATAGAGGGAATCAGCTTTAAAAGTGGACCTCAGCTCCTCCAATCCATTCCCTGCCTTAACTGAAAGCAGTTCTATTTAACATAAATTAGCAACACACACAGAACAGGCACTGCAATCCACTTCTTTGTCTCCTGTCCAGGAACTTGTTTATGGAACTACAGCGCCATGTATGTAACCTAACAAATACCATTATTTTTTAAATTTATGTGTATAAAATCTGGGACAGATCCTGTTCTCCATCACTGCTTTTGCTGTGGGACCAATGTTTAAACAATAAAGAAGGTAAGTTTGACTGTTTTACCTGTGGCCATGAGAGGTTAAATGAGCTCCAAGCAGCCTGACACCATATAGCTCCTGAATGACAAAAAGGCAGAGAAAAAAAATGGATCTCTCTCTACTGGAGAGACAATAGAGAGACAATGAATGACCCAACTACGGGTCTGTCTCAAGCTTGTAGAAAGAAAACAGTTAATGGCTGCTATTACTCTGTCTACAAGTTACTTAGAGGAATAATACATGCATTTATTCCTACCTCCTTGAAAAATAACAGCAACTTTTGCATTAACTCTGATATGAACAAGACCAAGTCATTATTGCACTATTACCATTAAGGTTTCATAGAATTTTTCTGCAAGGATAAAAAGAAATTCTTTTGAGTTGGGAGTTCCAGTGAGATGGCCCCTTTTTTACTGTCCAAAATTTTCCCACTCCTCCTTTTTTTTTTGTGAATTCTATTCACTCCATCATTATTATGAAATACACCCATTTAATCATTATCTGTGTCCTTGAGTTAATCCTTTTTTTGGTAAAAAATACACATCTGTTTTAAGTCTAAAGTTAATAGAAATGAAGACATTTTGGAAAGTCTTTGGTCAGATGCTTAATGGTTGCACATATGGTAGGCTTAATAGCTTACATTCAACGTGACTGTGAGAAGTAAATAAACTCCAAGCAATTTCACATAATTTAATTCCTGAAAGAAACTTTGACCTTGATATTCCTTGTTATGTATATAAATAAAAATAAATTAAGAGGCTTTGTGCTGAGCTGACTAGGGGATTCTAGAATAGCAATGAAGTTCTACATTGAATCAAGGTGTTCCATAAACCTTTAATTTCCCTGAAAAAACAGTAATTTATTTCATGGTAATCTCCTTTTTGCTGAACAAGTGGTTACATTTTCTCAGTGGGAAAGTAAACCAGCTGGAGATTTAATGCAAGGAGTAACTCAGCACTGCAAAACACTGTGTATGTGAAAAGATTTGCAGTTTAATTCAGAGGTCAAAAGACATGTTGCTTCCTAATGATATTGGAGAGATAGCTTGGAATGATGCCTCTTCTTTAATTCTGAGCAGTAAAGAACAGACAAATTAAAATGTCAGTATACTGAATTGAAAACTGTTTTATGATAAGACGCTTGAGCCAGCAATCAACTTTCCAAATACCACACGTGATGGTAGATTTACAGTTCTTGATGGGAAGACTAGTGCTAATTTCTGCATTCAACATATCAGTGAGGCAGTGCTGGAATTCAATGCTCACTTTTATATCAGACTGGTATTTAAAAATTAAAAAAATCCTAAATTGGGGTAGATATGGCAGAAAAAGCTATTTCAGTTGGAAAGAATTGGGTTTACTTGTTACAGGCACTGATATTTATAGAGTTACTTAGTAAAATGCTGTAAATAAATTCATAACAGTTTAAAAAACTGACAGAAAAATATTCTGTTTGAGACTGAAGGAAATAGATAACTATGAATTAAAAAAGAATAACTTTCTCCATGGCATAAGATGATGATGAAACAAATAATGGTACTTTACTAATCCTGCTGCAAGCCTATAAATTCTGAAGATATGTATGCTGAGCAGATTCCTTTGTTTAGCTCTGAGTTCAATAAGCTTTTTACTTAATAGGAGTTGATTTGGAATGCAAGTGTATTTGGAGAATAAAATCCAAGAATGATGTCTCAGTCAATATTTCCATTGGCTAAAAAAATTAGCAGCTGATTCATAGCTTTATCTTCTTCTTCTCAGGATAAACTTGTTCTCTGAGGATGCCTGAATATGCAGATAGTGGGATAAAAATAGTGTTGTTAGGTGATGAATTTTTGTATTGCAATGACTTCTTAAGTCCTATATTGTACTAAACTCAAGCAGTTGAATGTCCCATACTTCTTAACCACTACAACCACTCGTCTTGAAAATGGTTTTATCAATTCAAATGCAAATAATAAAAGAAAACAGTGCATTTTTCCTCTGCAAATCTGGTTGTTCCTTAAGAACTTCTTTGTCTCAGTTATCTCAGCAGATTATAGGCATCTAAGTGCCCATAATTCTGTGTGAAAAGTTTCTAGTCTTACTGGTATCTATCTTCAAACTCTATTACTTTAAAGAGCTAAGGTTTTCTTGTCACACTGCATTATTTTGGGCTCACGGACTTCAGCATTAATGCTTCCACAGTTCTGCACAAAAGCAGCTACACTGTGAGTGCCAGTTTTTGGGAACTCCTGCTTCATCACATTTCATTCAATATACTTTCAAATGTTTTCCCTAGGTAGCCTAATGCTTTAAAGGGAAAAGTTTCCACTTCAGTCTCACAGCTTGCAGTACTAATGAGTGTTCATGCAACCACATCCATACACAGAGGTAATCTGATGCATTCCTCTGTGTATGGATTAAGAGGGCAAATATGTGGATGGTAAGAGGAGCAGCTACAGAAAGAGCTACAACACAAGGTGAAAACATGAAAGTGAGAAATGGAAAAACATTTAATCTCCGATACTCCAACCAATTCTTCTGTCCTTAGGATAAGGGGCAACTTCCCAGTAGATTCACCATCCTATTATCAAAACACCATTCATTCCATCTCCGTCCCACAATTGTCTTCAACAGTCTAGGATAAAAGTGTGTCTATAAGTACAAGCATCATGTGCTTACACTATTTAGGATTAACTAATATCAGGAGGAAGGTTTGGCATTCATTTAAAGGAAAACATCTCTTCTACAACCTGGGGTTCTTGTAGGAATATTCTAATCTCTGAACCTCCATGCATAATTTCTGTTATTTTTCTCTTATTTTTGCAGATGGGGTTAGACATGTTTTTCTAAAGGATAGAATTCGCAAATCAGTTATTTATTAGCAAATCTATTTAACAGAAGTTTTAGGGATATTTGGGTGTGAAGAGCTTGGAAGAGGGTCTGGCTGCTGTCTGTCTGTCTCTCCATATTACAGGTGGATATATCAAGAGCCAACCTAACATTATACAAACCAAGACCAGAAATAAGACATATACTTTAAGAGTAAGAATAATTAATCCCTGAAAAATTTTATCTATAGAGGATGTGTACCCTCAACTCCATGCAGAATTTAAGTCAAGATAATTTGCTATTTTTCCAAGCTGTGTTGACTGATCCAGACAATGGGTTTGAAATAATAAATAACTCCCTGATATTCTCTGGTATTCACTAACTCAGAATGAATGTTCTTAGTGGCCCCCTCTAGCTATAAAATCTATGGGTGAATGTAGAAAATTTCATGAGAAAGTACATTCATTTCTCCTGTTTGATATGGAACTGATTTTCATAAAACATAATGCTCCTCACCTGAGACTTTCAGTTCAGTACTTTTTATGTGCTTTGGACCTAGGCAGAAATAGTTGGAGGGTCACCTATCTTCTGTTGTGACTGCATACTTGCAGGCTTTTTGCTATCACATGACACCGTCTGAGAGGGAGCTCCTATTTGTTCTTTCCTCCCACATGTGAATATTTCTGTGGGGAAATTAGTCAATTTGCTGGCAGAGCAAAAGAGAATACTATGCTTCTAGCATTAGTAAAGGGAACATAAATAATTTCTGCTGATGACAATGTTTGAACTGACTCTACCACAATTAGGAATTAACAAAATTCCTTAGGTAGTACTCTCTGAAAACTGCTGGCAATTGCTGACTTTAACAGCAATCCCAGCACCTGCAATTAGGTCAGCTATTTGCAGTGTGCCCCCAGGGAACTTGGCCAGTCAGGTGTTCCAGTGCCTATCTATCACTGCTACCCACTCCAAAAAAACCCACAAGTTTATCTGTGCTATATGCTGCTGTATCATTTTTTCTCTACCTCTGTCATCTATTCTGCTTTTTATCAGGGTACTTTTCTGCCTAGCTAGATGCTATTGTAGCCTTTGGCCTCAGCTGATCACTGTTTGTGTGGAACAAGCACTATGTCAAAGGAAGAAAGCAACTTAGTCATATTTATACATGGTAAACTGCAGATATGTCCCAATGTCAGAGGTGTGAATATCACCCCAAATCTGAAGGGTACCCATTAGATTTCTTCAATAAATATGTTCGTATAGAATGCATTTGTAAAAATATGGTGTTCCCATGAGGAAATATTCTTCTGTGGTAAACACGATTGCTAAAGTGTTTTTTCTATTAATTAATATTCTTTTTCATTGGACATCTATTTTCTATGGAAATATAATGTAGTTTATCTTCCTATGGAAAACGTTGGTTTGGCTTAACAGGTGACTACCATTCTCTGACATTTGAATGAAGTGACACAGACTTCTAGGATTGTGTTTCAAATCTACTCTTAGCAAGACAGACATAAATTTAGGACCTTATTATTCTTCATTTTCAAAGGTATGGGTTTTTGTCTTTCTCAGACTCCGAAGCTCTTATTATGAACCCATTAGATACATGCCTTGGTTTTTAAATGTATGTAGCAGGATGATTTTCTGCTTACGAAATATAAAACTTTTAAAGCATAAAATGTAGCATTTCTCCAGTACTAATCACTTTATGCCTTACTTCATAATATTTTATCTGCACTTTTTGATACTCATTTTTCCACATTTTCTCCTTCCTTTTTCTCTCTTTAATGTAAAATAATCTTATTTATGAGTTTACTTTCTTCAGATTTTTGTTTTGTGTGATGAGTTATACACTTTTCAACAATGTCATGATGGAACTGAGTTGTAAAATTAGGAGTCAGAGATTAATTCTATTAAAATTCAGGAATCTTTGAATCTGGTATTTTATTTCAGAGTCTGCTCTACTGTGAGCCAAATAATTTTTTATTTTTATTTTCAAAGATGGGCTTATTGAGGCATTCCTGAAAAGCAAGAAGAATAGTGATTGGGCTCTCATTATGGGACCATGATAGATTTGACAGAACACTGAAAGGAGCAAATACAAATAATCAAACAACAAATGTAAAGTGGTCTTTTGGGACTTCAAGAAATGCATTCACATTCTCTTTAATTTTCTCAAGTTGTGTCTTCTTTTTGGGAAAGCCTCTTGGAGTGATTCAGCTGGAAGTATTAACAAGCATTACAATTGTGGATGGACAACAATTAAACTAGTTGCCTCCTTTACTCATCACCGTCTACCTACAATAAGAATTGCTTTGGGCAAGAGAGATGCACCATTAAGCGAGCTAAAAGATGTGAAAAGAAATATCTATTAAATTTCTGAGGAGGTTGTCTACAGACTGGAACTGAAGGCCATTTTACTTGCTCACAGACTAACACGCAATCAATATTAATTATATAAAAAAAAGAGTTAATAGCATTCTTGTGATAAGATCAGTACAGAGTAATGAACTGAAGCAACATAAAAGCATTTTTCAGTATAGTGAACTCATACATGACATCAGAATTTTAAAAAATAGATTAAAAAGTCTCTATTTTCAGAAAGCTATAGGCTTCACTTTGTTTTGTCTCTCTGCAAAGTTAGGTACAGCATACTGTGTAGTTATCTCAGAGAATAAATGATAATGGCACTCTGACTGATGTTTTTTCAATAAAATTATGTTCAGAAAGGAGAAGTCCAGTTCAGTTTTCAGTGCAAATTCCACATAAAGTACCAAGAATCTCACTGTTTTACAACACGGCATTATCAGGTCTTTAATCAACATGATCTGCCAGAACACGCTGTCATAAAAGGCATTCTAAAATAAAATAAAATGAAACATTCTTCATTATGCGTTCTTAAACTTTATAATCTGATCATTTTCATCAGTTTTTATGCCCAGCATAGCAATGATAATCAACTTTGTTAGGTAACATCCTGGATTTGGTGGGACGTGGAAAAAAAAGGAAAAGACTTTCATTTCTCAAAGTATTTTACTTCATTTAATATTAGAGAAGTGCTGATTAAACAGTTAACAAATGTAAGACAATTGAAAATTTATCACATTTGAGCTTGATTCATCCCATCGAGAGGAGTCTCCTTTTTATAGGATTTTAGGAGACTGTTTCTGTCGCACACAAGTGTTGCGAATGTGGTGGAGATATATCAATGTTTATATTGATCTGGACTACAAAGTTGTGGAGTGAATTGAGTTACCTTTGCGTACAGACTATGCCCACTCAGCACAACTATGATCTGCCTGGATAGCACGCAGTAGTGATTCAAGAGGTCTGGACTGTTCACGCGTCCTACAAAAAGTACTCAATGCAGCTGCCAGAAATACCATCTTAGAGTGCTTCATCTCAGACTCTAAATTGTTCAGAACATTCAGCCACACCATTCTAAATCAGATTTTTATGTCAGTACTTTTATAGATTACTTCCATATTGCACTCGCAGCAAAACTGACACAGTGCTGCAGATCTGAAATCTTTAGGTGGAATGAAAAGTGAATTGCTGAATATGAATACTAATAAATGGCTTATAGACTGACCAAACAAGAATACTCATGAAATATCATTCTACTAAATCACAGTGTAATGATACAAATTTTGCTTTTACAAAAGTCATTATTTAAAAGCCAGCACACATCATAGAATGTTAGAGATCATATCATGTTTATCCACCACTCCCGAAAACAACTACTTGCTTGATTTACAGAATGTCTTGAAAGCATTTGAATAATCAAAGGGAAGAATTATATTGAAATATTTTCAAAAATGGCACCGTCTCCTCACCATCAGTAATTTTTATTCATTTGCTTTGTTAGAGTATTAATTCCTGTTTCATTTTTCAGATGCATATAACTGGATCTTTTTTTTTTTAATTTCATGGAAACAACAAAAAATGGTGACTAGTATTTCTTAGTAGAAAATATTGTGTACACAGTTTTCACTTTTCTTCCAGGATAGTTCTTTTATTCTCTCATTGTGCTTAAGAGAAGATTCCAAGAAGACTATATTTTTAGTTCTTGCACAATCTCTCTTGACTGGTGAAATTGTGGATTCTTGTACCTACCTATTTTATCAGACTAAGGGATGTTGACCCCTCAAGCCATAAATGTAATAGTGTGGGTCTGTCTATTCTCCTGGATTGTGGATTCAAAAGATAATGTTCAGCTTGTATCCTTACTTTGACAGAGCCTCTTCACTCATTTCTGTCAGTCTTCAGAGATTAATTCAGCACCGGAATTTTATTCTGTACATATTACAGAGGGATATATAGCTCCTTCAGGATCTAATCCTCCAGGATATTCCTCTTGCATTAAAATCTTTGGAGAACATTGCTGAAGTATGTGGAAAGATCAAACTCCTCAGCTGCCCGAGTCCGTACTTACAATAGAGTGGGTCAGAAATTGGAATACTTCCATAGAAGCATTGTGGTCTTGGAAAACTACAACTTTTGACAGCAAAATGGTCAATAGTTTTCTCTATTTCTAATGTGCATCTTCCATCAAAAATGGTATCATTATTCTTTTCAGAAAGAATGTACATTTAACAGGGACACCACTTAAAGGTTTATTATTCCTTTTTACACAAAAAGTATTCACTTTGTTATGCCTGCAATTACTCTTTCCTATTTATTTTTGTGATGTTGATAACATTGATTAAAACAATGCTCTTAGACTCACTTTCGCTCTCCACAGATTTTGCCTCATGACACTAGAGAGGGAAAAAAAGGTTTGTTTTCTGTTATATATACACTCTTTTGGTATTCTGTTTCTAGAGAAATACATCCTACCAGTACATTCCTCACCATGGAAATTTTTTTGTCCAAATAGGCACTGGAAAACAAAGACTATTAATGCAGTCTGGGTATTCTGAGGTGTGGTGCCTGATGTAGCTCTTCATTGAACAAGCTGGAAATTATACCAATTCAGGTTTTATCTCAGTCTAATAAAAATAAATATTAGTCTATTGTTTAATATTGGTTTCAAATTGGAAAACTTTGAGAAATCACAGGAATCAGGAATTAGGCTGAAGGGTTTAGAGGCCTCAGTATGAAAGCTTTCAAGGCACAGAGATTTTCTGGAAACTGTTTTGAATAAAGGAGAAAAAAAAAACCTTACTAAAAAGGACTCCAGATGTAATTTGTTGAGAACTGCATTAGGAATAGCAGCAATGATATTAAATAAAAAAGGTAGGTTGTCATAACCTACTCTGCATAAGAAAATGCAGAGCTTAAGAAGAAACTCCAAAACAAAATCTGAACCTGAAAATAATGAATACAACAATAATAAAAATTTGCAAATGTTTAAAAATAAGAAAATACTAAAAAGCTAAATTGTAAAGGAAATTAAGTTTTACTGAAAAGGTAAATAAATATTTTATCTTAGCTTTTGATGAGGAATGAGCTATCAGGAAAGATAGAGAAACCCTGAAGGCTAGAAGTAACTGATCTCTTTATGGTCAGGTGGAAGGAAACTTTAGAATTTAGTACACTCTATGCTGAGTGTGATAATAAA
The DNA here is from genome assembly GCA_013399195.1 of Dicrurus megarhynchus. Taxonomy (NCBI): domain Eukaryota; kingdom Metazoa; phylum Chordata; class Aves; order Passeriformes; family Dicruridae; genus Dicrurus; species Dicrurus megarhynchus. Next base: position 774,527 of record VXAD01012607.1, read on the forward strand.
ATGCAACATGTTTATCAACAGTGAATAATGATTAATAAAAGCATTATCATTTTTAAGAAATAACTCATTACATATTTAATCTATGTGAAGAAATCATAGACATACCTCCTTGGAAAATTACTGGCTAACATCAAAAGCTCAGAAATTAAACTGCAACAGTGGACAGAATGCAGAAGAAGAACTTTAGACATGAATATGGGATGCATGAAAAGGAGAAATAGCTATCAAGCTACAGGGAATTGTTTTGTGGAGTTATGCAAGGACTGGTTCTGGGGCAGATCTTGAGGATATTAGTTGTTTCGGCATGAAAAAAAGAACTGCAGTTATGAAATACTGATAGCCAAGTTGGCAAACATCATCACCTGGAGAATTGGAGAACTGGAGAATTAGAGTATTCTATAGGAAAAACTAGAGCTTAGTGGTAGTAATAGGATGACATTTATTGTTGTCATAGGATGGTATTTAGTGTTACAAAGTCGAGGTTATTACAATACTTTGTTATTGGCCTCTACCAGTGAGTGCCTGTCACCTACAAACAACAAGGCGGAAGAAAAAACCACCTTGTCCTGTCAGTGTGAAATCTGTTTAAAGATCTTCCAGGTTTTACAGGTCTTGTTTACAGGATGACTAACAGGTATCAAAGTAATACACAATGAAGAAGGTGTAAAGACTATAAATAGTAAGATAATTCTATTAGATATTACAAAACATTACAGTTATTGTACAAGTACCTGCTGAAGCTCCATCTGGAATACCATATATAAAGCTGGTCACCTATATTCAGGAAAAATTAATTTGCACCAGTACAGCTGCTGAGGACTACTGAAATGCTGAAGGGAGAACTAAGCTTGTTTAGTCTAGCAAAATACAAAGCTTGAAAAGACATTGCATTGTTCTCAGTAAATACATATGAAATACAAATACAGGGAGAGAAAGATCACATATAGAGCCATAATAAAATTTGAAAGAACAAATATATTTTAACAAGAGAAGAGTAACTTTGGAAAAGACTTCTAACCATGAGACTAATAAAATTGCAAAGTTCTCTATGCAGGAGCCCTCAACCTATTCACAAATAAACTTAGAACTATAGTAACTGCCATTCAGGTGTGCAGGCTAAACTATTGCAGAGTTTCCAATTTTACTATACAAACAAAGCATCTTTCAAATTTGGGTACTGTAAAATCAAAATCCTGTACTTCAGATGTAGCAACTTTTGTTTCTTCATGTGTGTCAGAAAGGGAACCATTGAAAAGGACTAGAATACTGTTAGTTTCTTGATGTGGACTTGATCAATTGATTTTAGTTTAGGGATGTAGGAACATTTTCTATATAATATTTTGGGACTTCCTCAGCAACATGGTCCTCTTGCAGGATCTTCTACGACATGTACAACAAAAACGAAGGTAGGTTACTGTTTCTCTCTTCTGGGGGCTCATAGAAGAGAGGATGTAGAAGGGATTGGAACTAGAATGGCCACTCAGTCCCTAGTGCAACACATGCCATTTGGTAAAAGTTGCTTCTGTCCCTGGGCTGCTGCAGTTTGGACCAGAGCAGGGAGGGAGGGTGCCATGACAGATTCTGACAACGCCACTTTCTGGCTATGCCCAGTGTATTCTGCTGAGGAGACATTACTATTGCATTCCTACTTACCCAAGTCAATATATGTGACTAAGTGCCGAGTGAAAACTGAAACATACTTCAGTAGTTCACTCTTTCCTACAGTAGCAAAGCTGTAATAATTATGAATATCATTGATGGAAAATTTTATTCACTCACCCTTAAGCTGTAGTGTTCGTACAGCATTCATTCCAATGATCTTGTCATTCTGCCCTTATAAATAGTATTCATGATACCTCCCCGGGTTTCATACAAGGACTGTCTGAAAAACACATGAGCAATATAATTTAATTACAGAAACATAGAAGATATTAGGGATGATAAATGTATTTTATGACCTTTAAAATGAAGCCAGACAACATTCATATCATTTCTGCTTTTTCATGCCTTGGTGAATGTCTTGAGCTTCAGAAAAAAAATCCAAACTATTTTGATGGAATCTAATTCTCTTTCCACATTCATGGGGATTTGCATTGTTGGTGCTGTGAATGATATATCAGTTTTTCAGTCACAACATAAGGTGCTAAGATAAACTTTCTCCAGATCCTGGCATACAAAATTATATTAGAATAGAAGAAATTATTCATTTAATGACATGTTAAAATTCAGTAGCATAAGTCCAGAATGTATTGAAATTAGTAGATGTGTTTGAGACCAAAAGGAACTAGAACTATAAAAGGCTACCTGCAGGTGATACCCTAATAACTATGCAACATATTGAATATAGCAATAAACTTACTTACAGTCATTTACAATTTCACTGTTAATAGAAATCTTTACAAAAATAATCTCTGCCAAACATTAGGATTCCAAAAATCATCAGAGTGGCTGACTAGGACTGTAAAATAAAGGTCATTTTGATGCTTGCTTACATTCCAGAAATTTATATATTTATTTTACTTTTTTTCCTTCTTATTTTTTTTTTTTCTCCTAAAGAATGCACTGCATTCATTTATTAACAAAATTGGAACTGCAATAGAGAGAACTAAATAGCCAACCAACTAATTTGGCCAGCTTGGGCTGGCTCTATCATAACTGGCTTAGAAATAGTCAAGATTTATATCTGAAAAGACAATTTGGTGCAGAAATATTTCCATTTTTAGATGGTAGTGCTAATGTTAACATACCGATGATACGTAATGTAACAACATTATTTATATAAAAATTATTTCTCATATATTTTGACTACTTCTATTTTACTAGCATTATTTCCACTTCAGAGATCCTGGCAGCCAGAGTTTTAAAATACATTTAATACAGTACTTTTTTTTTTCCTCTCAGCAAGACTACTTGTTTTAGTTGACCTGATTACCTTAGTTCAGGTATCATAAGTCACAGTATATGCAAAGGTAAGTAAAAATCTCTCATGATAGTCTACAAGCTTAATTTAGCACTTGGAATGTTATATTTCTGATCTGCTGAAATTTTAAAAATGCGTCCTGGTAATTATATCTTTTTGCAGATGTTAAAATTGTAACTATGTGGTAATTTTTAGTTCTGAATGTTAAAGAAAGTAGGTATGTTCCAAGTAACAAACAATGCTAGTTTGTTTTTTTTTTTTCAATTCCTTTTTCAGGCCCAAAGCAAAGGTGTTGGTCCAGCACTGAAAGAAGAGTACCTCTACTTTTATTGCTTAGCCGTTATTGTCTGGTTGGTTGGCAAAAAACAGGAGAGAAATGTCATGGTAAGGACTCCTAGCATGCTCAGGGATTATCCATTCTGTAACTAATTTCTTTTTTCTTTCTTAACTGGAAGCCACTTTGAGGCCATCAGCCATCAAATGAATGCAACAATTCATACTTCTTGGAAGAGGAGATATCTGAATGACTTGCATAACACACCATCCAACTCTATTTTTGGTGGTTGTTGTTATTTCATTTGCTAAATAAAAGTTGCTCTTCTCTTTTGCATATTTTGTGCCTGAGTCAATCCAGACTTTCTTTGCCTTTGCTGTAAAAGTCTATATTTACAGCAGACAGAAACCCACATGTTGATCACTTACTTTATTATCTCATTTTTGTTATGGTGTAAGCATATTACCTTTTCTCTCTGTGGATAAGCACTCACGAGCTTTCTGAAGCTGTGTTGCAGCAGCTTAATTCTGCTTATAAGCTAATTTCAGGCTTTAAAATCTACTTGTAAATTGATTTTCACACTGTCAGCTGAAGATCTTTCCCTGCTGCCTTCTTCTCCGAAGTCATGGCAAGCATACTTTTGTTTCATACTAGTGACTGCTTCTGATAACACTTACCATCTCTACAGAAAGGAAAATTTCACTTACCTTGTCCATGGGATCTGGATACAAATCAGTCCTACTTAGCTTTTAATTTGAAGAGCAAAACATTTTACTGCCTCTTCAAAATGAAGAGGTATTCAGTTGGAATAAATATCAAAATATCCTAAGGTCTGGAATATCACTTCACATTAATACATATTTGAATATTTGATTACATGCTAAATACACTAATCACTGACAACAGTGTGAAAAAAAACAAGATTTTCACTCTACCTTTAATCCTGTGTGAATGTACACATTAAGGGAAATAATAACCAATAGAAAAAATATTCTGATTTCTAGAGTTACAGAGAAGAGTATGATTTTTCTATGTAAAATCTAAGTTTATAATACCTAATATATGTTGTAACTATCAAAACACTATTTATGAAGCATTAGAGAAAAGAGATTTCTGCATTAACTCTGTCTAAGTAAGCTTTGATTCATTTATATCCACTGAAGTTTATTCACCCTTCCAAGCAAGCTTAAAGATTCTTCTACAATGTCAGGACTGGGTAGTTGGGTCTCTCTTCCTTGCCTCCACCCCAGAACTCTTTGCTCTTGCTGTATAAAAGTTTAAATGATAAACAGGTTCACCTATGCAAAAGGTGTTCTTTAGCATCTGCATCTTCCTTTCTCAGTAACCTTCTTCTCTGATGTCTGTGAAAATTATTTTGTGTCAAAAAGTAAAAGGGACTCTTCCATCAGTGGTTAGCACTGTACTATAACTTCAGCTGTGAATGTGTCTGTAGGTAGAAAGACTTGGTCAAACACTGCTCTTGCTTACACTGCAAATGCTCTGGAATCACAGCAGTGAAACAAGTTGAATTATGCTGATCTCTCCTTTTCTACTGTGTTCAGGATGGTGATGAATCGAGTCCCCTTCCTAGGTTCTTTGAAAACACTCGAAAGCGGGTTCATGGTCAGCTTGAACAAATACTTTCTGGCACTTGATAAACAAGGTTCATACTTTTTTGGAAGAAATAGGCCCAAAGTAATGTAGTATTTATCTGAGGGTAATAAAGAGGAAGAAGAGGAATATCACTTTGGGCCAAAACTAAGAAGCTTGAGGGAAATCTTTAAAACCAAAGTTTAAAAAAAAATCTTTTAATCCCAAATGGAGAAGAATAGTGAAGAAAGTCATAAGGAAATGCAAGAAATAAATTCATTAAGAACAGCAGCAGCTCAAAATGGAAGTTAACAAGGTAGTAGGCTATCTTTCCAACTCACAGGATATTAAGACTGAAATAAATACATGTAATAATCAGAATAGATTTAGACATTTATTTAGATGTGCAATCACAGTAGTTGCCCCAGTTTCCTTATTTTGAAGATGTCAGGGTTGCTTCCCTTCAAGGTGAGTTGGAATAATGTGAATTTGTTCGGGTTTTTTCCCCCTAACATTAGCTGTTCTTTAGATTCATGAATATCTTTGCTGTTGGCACATTATTTTCTTCTCATCTTAACAACATTTTGCTGGTTTTGATACAAAAATGTACATGCTTTGAATATGTATGAACATATGGTACCTAGCACAATGGCCACCTAACTGGGACACTTGGGGACCAGTAGTATAAAAATAGAGGAGGAAATAGACTTATCCACAGACAAACTAACCCCTGAAGTATAGATCCACCAAACTGCAAAATTTTAACTACAAAGTCTCCCTTAGCTATACGTCACATGTTAGTTTTCAAAATGGACAAGTCATTCATAGGCAGGAGTTCTAGTTTTATGAACTTTTTAAAGTACGGAATTAAACACAGGGCCCAGGTTCAGACCAGATTTTTTTTTCCTGGGGTACAGTAGCTATATGCAGATAGGTACATAACATAAAATTCTGGTTTTAGTCTGGATTTACTTACTGCAGTTATTCCAAAGCATATTAAAAAACCTACTCTTATTTTTAATAAATAGTTCCAGTCAGTTCCTAATGTTGTTAGTACAGCTCATTAATATCAGCTGTCTCCTGCACTCTCTTCCACTTTCAAAATTAATTAAGCTAGTGGCACATTAACTGGAAGGAAGAGGCCATAGCTTTATTTATGCAGAAAACAATAAGAGCATAAATCAAGAGGAGTAATCCTAATGTTTTGGAATTGACCTTATGAAGGGGTACTTTGCCAAGTGACAACATCTGTTCAAATGGGAAAAACAAACATAACAAGTGAAAGGAACACATCCACTTCTCTCTCAAATATTGTGGAAATATTGCTCATTGCTTGCAGTCACCTGCCACATCAAGAACCCTCTTTGGTGCCCATTATCCTATCCATTGTACCATTAACAGTCAGTTTCCTTTTGCCTTGTAATTTTTCACCCATCAACAACCTCAGAATCTTTACTTGAATATAAAGATATGTAATATTGTTATGATAACTGATACGGTATTTCCCATTTTTGTCTACTAATATTTTTAAAGTAAAGTTAGCCTTCTGGACCATACAATCTTTTATAAATATATGTATACTTATACATGAACACTACCACTGAATCAGCTTAAAACAGCTGCAGAAGGTTGATACACTAGATAGCTGCAGAAGCTTGGAAAAGGACAGTTTTCTTTCTGCAGCTGTTAAAACATTTGGCAGCATGTATCAGAAAGAAATGTTTGTGAAAACTGACATTTCATTGGATTTTTACTCACATATCACTGATTAAAAGGTGACGCACCTTCCCCTGTGGGTGAGCCACTACCAGATCCACAGCTGCAGGCAATATTTTGGCTCTGCAGGCTGGGAGCAGGAAACACAAGTGTGGTGCCTAGGTGTTATGCTGAGGATGCTTCTTTGGGCACACAAATGGAGAAAGAAGGCTTTCCCTTGCATGCTGTAGGCTGCTGCAGCACTCCAGCTCTTTGCTCATCCTGCACAGCTACCAGGCTATGAACTCCAGCCCTGCTGAGGCAGCATCTCCCAGGATGGAAGGAATGGGGGAGCCCTGCAGTCTAAGTGCAACCTGAAGGGTGTTGGCACCTGAGTTTTCACCAGCCTTTCCTCCTGAAGCCAAGGACCAGGATTCCATTACCCACCTCCAAGGGTCCCTGTTGACTTTCCAAATTTATTTCCACATGAAACCTGCATCTAGTCTCCCCCATTATCCCTCAGGAGGAAAAAGCTTTCTGATTTGTAATTAAAACACTTTGGTTGATGTGTCAGACTGATGCCTACCAACCCTTGGGGACTGACTTTGATCACAGGTTCTGAATATACTGCTGATTGATATTTAAAGTAATAATTCAAGAGACCCTTTTCCCCAGAATCTTACATATCTTTGTAGATATGTGAGAACTGATTATGCTCAGTCTGTAATCTTGTGATCTGTCTTTTGTGATTTAGTTTCATAGAGGAGTTAGACAACCTTTCTCCTCTTTCCCACGACACAGCCCTCTCTTTCTCTTCCTCTTGGCCCCATGTCACTTGTCCCATGTAAAAGCACCTGGATTTCTGCTCAGGACTAGGCTCCTGCTCAGTTCCTCCATTTCTGAAAACATTGGTGATATCCACAGTATACACTGGAAAAGAATACCAAGCAGATGTGACAATCACGAATCTTAATTAGCAGAAAGTATTTGGGAAAGTTACTGTTCTGGTTGCCAAGCTAAAAGACTTCTTTCAAGACCCCTTCTTTGCTGGGTGTTGCTGAGAGCACCCACTCTGATGTGTGACCTTCAACGGAGTATTCTGCAGTAATACAGCTCAGACAAAGGCCTGAGTTACACCCGGGTACAAATTTGAATTAATGTAGGAGGCTTCCTTCCCTTAAAGGGCTTCCTTCTGGAAGACTGTGGCAAAAGCTGACTGAAGCAACTAATAGAGCTTTTGCCAAACACAGCGTGTTCTATTGATTCCTCAAGGGTATCAAACATTTAGGATAAAGAGGGCGGATTGCTGATGCACCTGTATTATTTAGACCTTTTAATGTTGCTTAGCCAGCTTCCACTCTAACAGAGCCATCCCAAAGCACTTATCACTTCACTCTTCTAGCAGCCTCTAAGCCCACCATGTTCCTTCTCTCTAGAAAATGTAAATGTGTTTGGATTGTGCATGGTTCCTCGTGTGTTCTTTAATATAGCCTTGAGACAAATAAAATTGGGATGCAGCAGATATAAAGGACTTTCTTGTTCCCTTTAGATGACGTTATCTTGTCACTGCTTTCAGTGGATCTAATCGTGCAGCCTGCCACCTCCAAAAAGGTACCAGGACTTTTAAGACCAGAATCTTGCTTTTACTTGAGCAAAAACAGAAACAGTGTTAAAAACATCTTTTAAAACAGAACAACTTGTGAGTAGTTAAGACAGACAGAAGGAAAGGCATCACAAACATGCACCCTAAAGGGCAGCCTCTTTCTTCTAGGTTTTCCCTCAGCCTGAAGGCCCTTCAGGGACTTCCTGTGCTGTGGCCATCCAATCCACATGCAGCTCCATATTGTGTTATCTCATTCCAGGAACATCACTTTTTTCCCCTCATCCTGTCCCAGAGTTGCCTTTGTGCCACCCTTTACTTGTCTCATCACTTTCTCTGTATTTACAATGCCCACTCTCCCCTGTGAGACACATCCTGCCCTGGCGAAGCTTCCCTTCCCAGCACATTCAGACAGCACCCGCAGCGTGTCAGGGCAGGGGATGGAACAAATGACTAAAAAATTCCCTTTTTATTCAGGGACTTACACCTAATCCAAGTATTTCCTACTTAAAGGAAAAAGGCACAGCAAACAGAAAAAGCAAATGTCATGTATCATGGTCTTAAAATGAGAAAAAAAATAATCTGAGTGAATAAATATAGATGTTTATGTAAATATATATGCATATATACATATATTTTGCACATATGCAAAACTAGATATATTTATATACATACAAATTCAAAAGCAGAAGGAAATAACTGTAGATGGGATGAAATATTTTTGAGATAGGAAACAATAACTTTATTTCTGTGTTGAAAATATTTTGGGAAAAAAAATTACAAATATCCTGATTCACAGAACTGAAGGATGCATATGGTGATGCTGATAACAGTCATTCTCTCAAATATTCCAGACCTTTGTTCTGTATATCCCTCCTGTACCTATGCCCCATGGTGCTTGACCCAAACTCAGAGTTACCCTCTGACTTACCAGATTTTATGTACCTCTAGAGTATGCTAAGTACCTTATAATACAAAACTCTGGGGTGAGCTAATTTCAGTTTCACCTGGTGATGCTTTTCTTCTTATATATTCAGTGGTTGAGAAAGACAACAGCACATCAACTTAATTGTGGGGCATGTTTAATTGAAATTCTTGTTCTGAATAAGATTTTCATGTCTCAAATCCAAACATTCTTCTGAAAGATATTTAAAAGGAAGAATTTGCTCAGTATCTGCAGTAAATACAGGCCACCAGGCTCAGAAGACAAAGTCTGTCATACTTGGAGGAATAAATGGAATACCCTTAAAGCAATCAGCTTCTAGAGTCGGTCTTGATGCATACCCAGTACTTACAGGGTCACAGTGAAGGGGAGACACTGGGTGTAACCACCCCAATATACACCATACTGTTGTAAGAAGGAGTCCTTGTTACAGTATGGGATTAATACCTTTCAAGCAGGGGAGAAAATTGATTTTGTGCCTCCATCAACCAAGATGAATGCCCTAACCAGGCAGGAAGAGAAAGAAACAGGATCTGTATCACTTTCTTCAAAGTTTTATTAATCTACTCTTTCCTACTTTTTTTTAGTAGATGAACCTATCAAATAATTTTAAGCGAACTGGACTCTTTTTAAATAATTATTTTATCAAGAAGGAAAATATTTCCTGTGTTACACCAAGGCTCCTAAACTGAATATAGGCAGTTAACTGATTTCTCCCTGGAAAGTTGTTCCACCTGTTCTGAAATTTTATGAAATAGGATACTTAAGACTGACTTGTGTCAGCTTGTTACCCTATCTTTCAGTCTTGAAAGTCTTCATAAACTCCTTTTAACTATTCAGGCAGCCTACAGCAATACACCATTGGAACACAGTAACTCACACAGGACTCACAAAGTTAACACAGTCTGCCAGATAATCTCAGCCGTAAAATAATAATGCTACTTCATTAATTTAATAATCCATACATTTAAAGGTTATGTATTAATTCGCTAAATGGTTTTGTATAGAATTCATGTTACAGTGAAACCTTAGAATTTCTTGCTCTATAATATTAAGTAATAATGAAATGAGAACAAAGTACCATTTAAAAAATTCCAATTTGAAGTTATGCTTTAGCTGCAATGAGACATCTATTGAACTTCTCAAAAGTTTAATTTAATTACTTAAGTCATGAAAAATATGACTGAAGTTTCAAGTAACATCTATCACAATTACACATATGCACCGACTCCCACTCACCACTAAGATCAGCACATTATGAATGATAACTCCTCATTGAGACATACCACTAGGAGACATTTAAGGATGAAGATTTATGAATGGGAAAAGCTTCATTTAAATGAATGAAACACAATATTTACAAGCAGCAAAACTTCTGACCTTCATATTTCAACTTCTTTCATTTTTTTGTGTTCCAATGAAATTGAGTGTTTTAAAATACATCCTGTTTTGTAAACAGATGCTCTTTAGTTTGTGTACAGATTCTTGTAAAATATGTTTTTCCCACTAAAGAAAAGCTGAACCAAATTCAGTCAACCAGTCAACCAAAATTTTTTAGCTTAATCTAAGCATAAGATCTTTGAACCCAAACAGAAGATTGGAACATTATAAAATTGGACAGGGAGCTTTAAGGCTGCAATTCAGTTGTTGCTAGAAATAGTTTTACTGTGGAAAAAACAGCAATAATAGTAAATTTCATTTATGAAGTGCTGCTCTCAGAGTTCCAGGGAGTTTTGCATCCCGAGCAAGTAGAAGCAGCATAGGAAATAGATCTTTTAAATTCTGCTTTAAAAAGCCAGATCCACAAACTGCTTTCCAAATATAAATAGGAATTTCATTTCATTGGAAAATATATAGTAAAAGCTCAGACACCCACAGTCTTTAAAGTATTTTTAGGACAAAATCATGAATTTAGATATTCTGACCTAAAAATTATACCAATAGGAAAGAGAATAAAAGAAAAATTGAAGAACTAGGACCCAATATTGCCAGAGTCCTTATAAAAATAAAAAACCAAGCTCAAAACTTTAAAATCAAAAACATAATCAAAAGAAGGAAACTACTTCCGTATTTTTTATTTTTTCATGTATTTTTTATTTTTTATTTTCATTTTTAATTTTTCTTATATCCATAATTCTGAAGAAAAATCTTGAACTCTGAAAAGCAATAGACCAGACTATAAATATATATTTTAAATATATATATATATAAAATGTGGAAATATATATATGTTGCTAGTGAGTTCTGCAGGGTTCCATCTTAGGCCTGTGCTCTTCAACATCTTCATAAATGACTTGATGCAGGACTGGAAGGGATACAGAGCAAGTTTGCAGACAATACAAAACTGGTAGGAGCTTGACTCCCTCGAGGGCAGAGAGGCCCTGCAGAAAGACCTTGATAAATTGGAGGACTGGGCAATCACCAACCAAATGAAGTTCAATGAGCAAAACTGCTGGATTCTGCACCTGGGATGGGGCAACCCTGGTTGCATGGACAGACTGGGGAATGATAAGCAGTGCCATGGAAAGAGACCTGGGAGTCCTGGTCAGTGGCAAGTTGAACATGAGCCAGCAGTGCCCTGGCAGCCAGGAGGGCCAGCCCTGTCCTGGGGGACATCAGACACAGCATCGTCAGCTGGGCAAGGGAGGGGATTGTCCTGCTCGGCTCTGCACTGGGGCAGCCTCACCTCAAGTTGTGCGTGCACTTTTGGGCACCAGAATATAAAAAAGACATTAAGCTATTGGAGAGTGTCCAAAGGAGGGCCACCAGGATGGTGAAGGGCCTTGAGGGGAAGCCGTATGAGGAGTGGCTGAGGTTATTTGTTCTGTTCAGCCTGGAGAAGAGGAGACTGAGAGGAAACCTTTTGCAGTCTACAACTTCCTCATGAGGGAAAGAGGAGCGGCCAACACTGATCTCTTCTTTGTGATGACCAGTGACAGGAACTAAAGGAATGGCCTGACCTTGTATCAGAGGAGGTTTAGGTTAGGAGAAAAAGTTTCTTCACCCAGAGGGTGGTTGGACACCAGAATGGGTTCCCCAGGGAAGTGGTCACAGCATCAATCCTGACAGAGTTCAAGAAGTGTTTGGACAACATTTTCGGGAACACGTTGTGACTCTTGAGGATGGCCTGTGCAGGGTAAGGAGTTAGACTCAATGATCTTTGTGAGTCCTTTTTAACTCAGCATATTCTGTGTTTCTCTGATATCTTATATCCCAGTGGACAGTGGAATAAAAAAGAAAAGTTTGACTTGTGATTCCAAAGATATGTTGCTCTGGTCCTTGAGAGCAACCATATATTAAGAAAAAAAGTGTTCTCTTTCCTATGATGGGAACAGAATATGGACTTCTTCTGTTGCACCTGTATTTAGATTTCTACCCTGAAAGAACCAGATTTATTGTGCCATGACCAAATCCTAATAATTAACCAGGTTGTGTGCCATAATCTGGATTTTTTTTAGTGCTATCTGTAGAAAGCAGCTATAATTACAAGGATTTTACACCGTGTCATCACTTTGCCTTAGTAGTTTTATCTGGACAAATTGATACTTATTTCTAAGTGACAAGTTCTATCAAAAAAACACTTTTTATTAATCATTAAAAAAAATTTGTAATGCTGTTACATTGCAGATGAGGAGCTCCAGTATTCTGTTTATTTATTCTGTATGAAATTTAAGGAATAAACAAACACCTTTTCAAGCACATAACTGAGTATTGTATTTTTATTCTTTTTCTTTATGAGAATGTATATTACATGGGTAAATGAGGCAGCAGAGAATGCATCATGCCACCGAAGAGAAGACATACCAGTGGAAGCAGATTTTACTATGACACTTTAATTATATCTGCTCACGAAGACATATTTATGTAAATATAGTGGAAAGATCTTGACATTGAATTGGAAATTGACATATTCAAGTGTGGCAATGCAGTAGATCACCTGTTATGTTAATGAAGCAGATTTATAAATGTTGTAATTGCATTAATCAAATGGGCAAAAAATAAAGCCTTCAGCCCCACTCAGTGTTCAAAAAACCCCCCAAAACAAAACACAGGTATTCTTCTTTGAGGTGTGCAATCAATTATCAATGATAATTACAAAGGAGGAGAAACTTCATCAGTAATGGAACAAGGGAAAGAAATAGAATGCTAAAGTGAAATGCCAAAGGTAAGGCCAACATCAATTCACAAAAGTGCATCTACATTAAACTATGTCATGTCTATGCTGCTTTAGAGTAGGCTACAGCATTTGGTAATAAACATGGCAAAATTTCAGTCACAATTAGTCCAGGCTCCCAAACCTTCACTCTAATACCACCTCCAGTTACCTGTTTATCCTGCTACAATTTCTTTACCTCTCCCAATTTCTATATATTTCAGAAATATATCCAGTGTTAAACCATCATTGCTCAAAAATCTGTACATGTCTTTGATTTTGCTTTATTTAAAACTTCTGTAGACAGTCCCAGCATTTATTGTCAGTGTTCTAACTGAAATTACATTTTTCTACAGTCATCCTCTACTTCTAAATGAGAAACAGTTTTACATGTTCAGTGCTGAAAGCCATTGATCATGACATTTGAAACATAAGGTTTGTGGTGTTCTTATAGCTGTGCTCAGGCAAAAAAGTCTTTAGAGTGTGAGTGGTTAACAGAAAAGCTGCAGAGTGGCACCAGCTGGGTCATGAATATAAAAGTGCCCGTTGTCCTTTTAAGTCTGCACTTTAATAAGACATAGTGAGAAAAGGTCTATCAATTTTCTTTGACTAAGATCCCTCTTGGCAGACAGTAAGCCATGTGCTCTGTGGAGCTGAATCTTACTGGCTGCTGCCATGTAGCCTCCATGATGAAAGACAAGGAATTCTTCCTGATGTTACAGCCCCTCATTTGGGACTCTGTCCCGATATCTTTAGCCAGGAGCACAGAGACTCTAAAGTGGTGTTTACACAACTTTAAAGAAGTTTTAGGGAGCTATTTGGCCAAGCATTGTCATGCTCATGTTCCCTGAAACAGCACACCAAGACTGTACTCCACAGCACACAGGTGCCAGACAGGTGGCCCCCAGGTCAGCAGTCTTAGCCTCAGTATCTACCTGTGACTGGTCCTGGATGTTGCTGAGCTGCTGTCTTCCATTAGCTGACAGCTCTGACCACTCAACTCAATGACCCCCAGCAAAAATAATTAGCTTCCCTGTTTCTCTTTTGGGCTTTAAATCATTCCTCGCTGTTGTTTTTCCTCTTGCTTTATTAATGATCCTGTCTCAGCAATCCTATTTCTGTAACTTTTACTTTTCTCTAACTCTATAGGCTGTCTCGTGGCTCTTTCTCCACAGCATGAGTCAAGGTAACACATCTAAGGCATGTGGGCTAGGCCCTGGATCCTTCATAGCCACACAAGTAAACCCTTGTAACAGGGGGAGCACATGGCAAGGATTTCAGGGGGAGGGTTTCATCAGAGATCCTTGAGAAGATCTGCAGGCATAAAGCTGGTACAGAAGCAGTAAGTTTCATAAACCTCAGCAATGATGACTTACACTCCTCACTGCTATAGACTTGTTCATTGATTTAGTACCTACTTGTCCATTTACAGGCATTTCTTTTATTAACAGTCTTCATAATAACTCTGTTTCTCACACATATAGAGAAGAACCAGTTGCAGTAACTGAGATCATGAATGCAGATAGAACAGATTTCACAGCATTTGTATGTTTTACGCTTAAAGTTATTTCCTCTTTTTAAATAATTATTTCCTAAAATCTGGCTCAGTCTTCCATGAAGTATTACAGGAGAGCAGCGTGAGATTAAAGCTGAACATATTATCCAGTTAATAATTAAAAAATAAACATCAACTTTCAAAACCTTGCATATTAAAATAAAAAAGAATAGAACCATCTGTGTTTATTAAAAAAAGTCAATTAGATTGCTTTTTAAAGCAACATGTTTCACAAATTGTGCCTAAAGAGAGTAAGAAATACTTGTCCCCAAAGATGAAATCAGAAATGCAGAAGTAGCAGAACCTCTGCTGCATTGTTCTGTGTTAACAGTGATTTTCATTTCCAAACCAACACAGCAGGTGTTCATTTCTTCATCTGAATAATGAGCAAAATGTCCACTGACCTTTTTCTGTAGTTCTCTGCCTGTAATCATGGAGCTAACATTGCATCGTATTGCACTCTGGTTCACAGGGTGGTCAAATGTGACTGCCAATATGGAAATTCTAAACCATTTTAAAAGAATCTCTTTCAAAACATGAGAAATAGTGTTTTATATAAGATTAAGCTTTCTGAAACACTAGCACAGGACTCCTGAGGTGAATAACGGGTGATTTTATGTGAGTAATGGCAGCACTCCATGAACTGCTGAACTCATGTACAAAATGTTCTCCATATGCCTCATTGATATAGACCATTTGATTGCAAATGTGCTCTCTGGTATTAATCAGTAGATTGTTAATCTTAATATTGTCTTGTGTTGTCACTAGACATTTAAATAAGTAAGCAATATAGCAGGGAACTTTTTCCAGAGATATGCCAGTAAATGTGCATTAGCTGTTTCTGCATGCAGTGAAAGACTGCAATAAATATAGATAGCACAAAAAAACTCATCTGGTAACATCACAGAAAACGTAGTAGTTTTGTATACAGCCTCCAAAGTTTTTCTACATAGTCTTAAAAATCCAAAGAAGTCTAATGAGTTTCCACGAGGCCTCTTGCTTTCTCTTATCCTCAGGTTGTATGGTAGAGAACAAAAGAGTGTGTAAGTAGCTCCAGTAGCTCTAGAGTTTGTTGCATTTTCCTTTGCCACCTCTTTTATTTTAACAAGTGACTTTGTTGAATAGTGAATTTTAATTTGTATCAGCTAGAAAGTAACAACAGGTATATCACAGAAATAAAGACATAGGGCTAGGATTTTGTCTATGTTTTAAACAAAAGGTAAATATTCTGAGCATGGTATCAATTAAGTTAATTACTTTTAAAGAATAAGTTTATAAGAAAAAGAATATAAAACGGTCGTGGCACAGAAACACAGCATAACAGTAAAATTAACTTCCTGCATTATCTTGCTATTATTGTAAGATATAACCTTGTTTTACCTCAAATCTTGTTGAGTTGCTTGTCTCCAGTCCACTCCGTAACCTGCTTCAGAAGGTCTGAGAGACTGGACGAGATTGCTGGCTTGAAACATTTCAGGTGCATGTGTGGGGGAAAGGGCAGGTCAGGTCTTGCTCTGGTGCTCTCTGGTGATGCTCTGGTCTGCACTCCCCACCCTAATCGAGCCCCAGAGTGACCAGATGACCAGAAGGCCCACCTGGGGGAAAGGCCCAGGCAGGCCAAAGGGTATTTAACCTGAGGTACAAGGCAAACACGACTCGACCCTACCTCCTGTTGGAATTTTTATCAGCTGAACATCACTGGAACCAGGAGTAATAGTTATGTTTGTTCTTTTCTACATCTTTTCTGTCTTTCTCTATTTCTTCTAATTCTCTCTTTTGGATTTTGTTTAGTAACTTAAAATGTACAGGCTTAGAGTTTGCTGATGGGCTAAGTCAGTGCTTTGAGAAGTGTTTTATGTTGATTGACTGCTGTTCTAAACCTTTTGCCAAAGTTCTTTGATTATCTAAAGCTGCAGTAAAGTTTTTTTGGTGTTTTGACCTCTTGAGAATATCTTGTCAGTATTTCTCCTGTGCGTCTAACTCAAGAGTACATGAAAAACCATAAGCCCTTTTAAGTGAATTGTGGAGTGAGCTGTCTGGGCCCTACAGGAGGTCACTGCACTAAAATTAAGAAACCCCTTTTCCCTTTAATTTCCAACCAAAGGTATTTTTTGCAACATCTATATCTACTTTTTTTTTCCTGATTTTGAGTTTGCCCTCTTGAACGTTAAAGATTCTTCCCCACAGATGTCCTGCTTGTGGTAACTTTCCTATCCGACCATCCAGGAGCCACTCTGGCAGCCACATTCCCATTATCAGAGACTTTGCTGCGATGAAGGCCCTTTCACAGCAGGTGGCTCCAGTGTCCCGACAGGTGCCCTGCTTGGCTCCCTACACAACCTGCACTCACATGCTCAGACCAGGTTTCCTCAACCCCAGGATTCCCGTAGCAGTCTCAGATGTCTGGAACCATGAAATACAAGGCAAGCTCATGATCTGACCCTACCTCATCTTGGAATTTTTAACAGTTGAACGTTACTGGAACCAGGAGTGGTAGTTATGTTTGTTATGTCCTTCGAGGACAAAGGCTTTCTCTTCACCAGGAGCCACATGGAGATGACAAGGGGCAACAGGTGCAAATTACACTGGGAGGGTTTAATCTTGATCTAAGAAATAAATTTTTACAATGTGAAAAATTAGTCACTGAAACTACCTCCCCAGGCATGTGGAGGAGTTCCCATCACTGGAGATTTTCAAGGTGTCATCAGACAGGGTGCTAGAAAATCTCATCTGGCCTTCCTTTCCCACAAAAGGTTGGACCAGATGATCTTCTGAGGCTTCTTCCAACCTCAGCTGTTCTATCATTTTGTGATTCTATGTTACTTTTCCAGAATCTTTTCTATAATTACCATGCAATAGGACACCATAAATTTCACCTTTTAATAAGTGTACATGTGTTGGGGTTTTGGTTTTGGTTTGTTTTTTTTTTAATCTTATTTGAAACATCTTTTCATCATGTCTTTGATATATGCATTACTATAACAGGTCTTGCACATCACATCCATTTTCTTTCTTGAATTCATCAGTGTACCCTCCTTTTCTTTATTTTCCTCATCTTGATCATTACAGTTAAAAGTAGAAATCATTAATTCATTTTATCTCATTCTCTGTATTCTACAGTAAGATGTGTTTTTTCATGCCACCTTCAATCCTAAATGACTGATGCATCAATTTGAATAAATTAATTTAAAAAGCTTCCTTTGTTTCATTAGGAAATTGTAGTCTTATATTTTTTACAATACTGACAAAGGGTTTGTCACCGTCTAATCAACTTTGACTTGGAAAAATGTGACTGATCATCACACAAGTCGTTACTTTTTTAATATCTACAATGACTGGGCATATGCATTTTCCCCTGTAATTTAATTTACCTCAGCATAAAGGATGATCAGTGAATTCTCCCATGCTCTAATCAAGGTTCTTACTCAGCTTCTGTGCTACACCTTTATACCTTTATCCTGCATCTTTCTGTCCTCTACAGCCTCCTCAGATTATCAGTTTTTATTAATAAAGGATCTTGAAATACTTTACATTAACTATGTTCAGTAGACACCTATAGATCTTGCAATGTAGAATCTGAATTGCATTCCTTGCTTGTTCTTCTTCACCATGTTTGAAACTTACCAACATCTGCAATTGACTCCCTAGTCAATGGATCATCTCTTCCATAACACTGATCACATGATATTTCCTATATAATCTAATTGTCTGTTACTCCTTTTCATAAAATAACCATTTTGCTTTCTTTTAGCTCTTCTTAGTTTGTTTTTGGTCTTTTTTTCCCCCATGCCTTCCGTTGCACTCTTTCCACTTGATCTTTTACTTCTTCAGTCCTCCTTCTGTTTGTCTTGAAAAAGAAATTTAGTGACTCATTTACAGACTCCTGAGTTCAAAAAGATATCATATCTTATCTTATCTTATCTTATCTTATCTTATCTTATCTTGTCTCAAACATCTTAGGGACCACCAGAAGGCAGCTGAAGGCTAGGCCACCATAAATACTGCTATGAAATACCCACTGTCACTCACTGTACCACTCATTTCTAGGTCAAGTAAGATGTCTTTTCCATCTCAGCAATGCAATTATAGTAGTGAAATTCGCAATATATCAAACTGCCACATTTGTATTCATCTTCAAACTGGAAGGAATTTTTGACATTATCTTGAACGCAGAGTTCTATACCTAATGCCCCAATTTAACAGTTAGCCACTTTTTGTCCTGAATTTTTCTCCTTATGTCAAACTAAGCAGTGAGAAGCCAGGGAAAAAAAATTAAAAGATCATTGTATACCTCAGTCATGTAAAAATTATTAAGCCACGTACCAAAAATTAATAGATTTGAAGAGTAGATTTTAAAGAAAGACTAATTTGTTTTGTCATGTTTAAAGTGAGTAGGATCATATCTTTTAGTTCACCTCTTTATTCATTGTAGAAACTTGTTATGTAATGTCAAGTTCTAATTAAATTTTATATGATCCCAGAAGCTAAATCTCTTTGAGAAGCTCTAAGATGGTTGAAAGCAGTGATACTAAGGTATTAGTCTCAGATATCCATTGGCTTTTTTTTTTCCTGGAAGAGTGAGGTATCTCACAACAATTTACTATGTCTTCTTATGAGACTGAACTCCAGAAATGAAAAGGAAAGAAAATAAAAAAAAAAAACCCCAGCAAATAGATTTTTGGCGGATTCATTTTTTCATTTCTGTGAAGTCAGTATGCCTTCACGGAACTTAGTAGAGTTGAAATAAGATTTTGAACACAAAAATATAGATAAGGGATTCATAGCTCTTTAATATCATTCCTGAATGATAAGGTTATTAGTGCAAGATCAGGAAAGTCTTGTTAATTTTATGGTGAGGTAAAAGTTTGCTTTCAGCCTATGCTGGCAGATTAGGCTACTCTGCATTTTCAAAGTTATGTTTTGCATGGGAAAGAACTGCAAACTGACACTTCAAAATGTGAACAGTTATCTATCAGGTTAAAAAGGACCAATCTCTTAAATCCATGAGCATTTCTTTGCATAGACCAGGAAGGACTTGAACAACTACTATGCATTACCTCACAAATCATCCTTAAAAAGGCATTTTTTTTTAAACTGTTAACATTTCCACTAAACAGAATGGCAGGAAATTAATTTTTATTCTACTTTCTAATAAAAAATAATTTTTCTAGGCTTTGTGAAAAGGTGTGTACCAGATTCATATTGTTAAATATCAAAGCTCAAACATTTCATTTAATGTCATTGTAATGGATGTTCTTATTTGAGTTCTAATTGGCCTATAAAAGTTTTCAATTCTCTTGCTGATGTGTTTACTTTTTGCGACACACAGCTACTCATTCATTTTCATTGTCTTCCAGTCAAGGTTTCTGTTTTCCTTTAGCAGACATCAGCCAATAACATTAAAAAAATTCCTGATTTTGAGTAAATTATTTTCTTTTGTTGTAACTTATTCTCTATAGTGTAAAAATGCAACAGCAATCACCTTGTACTCCACATCCCCTGGATATGTTGTTATATTTGCCAGTATTTATTAAATTTTTCCATTTCCCCTACTGGGGAATCCATAAATAAAGTGAGCCCATATGCTATACACAAGATTGGTATATACAAGTCAAAAAACAGTGTGTGTGCCTTCAAAATCCCTTTGTTATAACTAGATACTATTTTAATATTTCTCTAAAAATATCATGGTTCTTTTACACATACTCCAAGTTCTGCTTTAAATTTATTAACACTAAGCATTTATAATGGAGTACCCTTCACTCTCTTCTGTAACAAAATAAGATGAAAGTCAATTTATTACATATCAGAAGAAAAAAAATTTGTGGCCATAGCCAGGGCTCAAGGAAGGCATGCAGTATGCAAAATTTTGCCATGAACAGACTTGTGAAAGAGTTTTGTTCATGTAATAGTTAGAATTTTACTAAATTTTAGTAGAATTATGCTTTAAATAATGCGTGATCTCCAAGCATCTACTCTAGTAACATTAAAAGCATAAGTATTTAGTTATGCTTTATATAATAAAACAAGTGCTTGGCATAAGTATCAAGACTAAGGGAATGAAAGTAACATATTTAATTATTTTAAATTGATTATTTTAAACAAGAAGTAATTAAAAAAATAACCTGAATGCATTTAGGTACAGTTTAACCAAATGGCAATTTATACCTTGTAGACCTAATCTGTTATAAATATTCATTATTTCTGTTCTTGTAACAAAAATACAGAAAGATTTTCCTATTTGTCACTGCAAAGTTAAAAGGCAATGGCACATCCCATAGACAGATATCATGGCAAAAAAAAATGAAGAGGGTTCTTGCATAAGTTTATATTTCTTTGCATGAAATTATTGTCAGAAGACCCAGTGGAGGGTTCAGTTGCTACCTGTTTGGTTTGGATCCTCTGATGTGAGTGAGGCAATGATGAGGCCAGTGGGGAGTACGATCATTTTCTTTCATCACAATTGTTCTAAAGAATTTCAGCCTGATATTCACCAATGTTGCCATCCCGGTGCATTTTGCATCTTACCCAAACCTTCTGCCTTTAGTATAAGTTTGTCTGTTCTATTATGCACAAACAAAACCCTGAGGCAGGGAGGCTTCTGTGGCTACTTAATCTGTTAGCTTTGCTTGAAAGTTAAAGCCAAATACAGACACATTCACATGTTTTTCCTTTGCAGGGTTCTTTCACAAAACCTATTTTCAGAAGGGAAAATTTGCCACATATTAGTGAGATAGATCTTATTTAGATTTAAGCAGCCAAAAATAGCAAATGCCACAGGTTAGCCTTATGCTTAGTGCTCCAGCTGTGGTGCAGTTCATTAACAAGTCTGCTAGAGGGAATGATAAGAATTTACTGTTAGGAAACTTCTTTTCTAAGGTGATTTCCCCAGCTTTCTCCCAGCACTATTATTAGGAGCTACCATCTATCTTACCTTAACGTTTAAGTCATTGACCTACTCTTATTCTCTGTCAGAGCTTCTTAATAATTTTAGTTCAAATGGAAAATTAAATGAAAAGCAGGAGGAAATGAAATATCAACATATGGCTTTTTTCTTATAATGAAAAATGAGATAAAATCTAAAGATAAATTAATAGACACAGTACCTAACTTATTGCAGTACCCAAATAAAAGTTCTAAAACACGACACTCTTTTTTCAAAAATGCCGAAGTAACCCAAGTCTACTAAAGCTTGACTTCAGGAATGAACCATTGGGACAAATATTGTTCAAGGAAGTAGAAATTACTCATTTTGCATGTGGATCAACTCAAGAAATCCAAGTATACATGGATGAATTTTGTTACTGACATAATGTTACTGTAGAAAAAGATGACGTTTAGTATGGTGTTCCAACCAAAGACATAAAAATCAGTGTCGGTATGAAAGCCAAAAGTGCCTGTGTCATGCACTTCTGTAACTAAATGGAAGATGTCAGAATATCTGAGTTTAATGAGAAAGTAAAAAAATCTGCACCTCTATTTGTAGTGTATATGAAAGCACTTGAACCTGGATAATCTTTGAAATTAAATCTCCGATGTCAAAGAATTATTGCTGAGTTTTATTTACTGGGGATAGTAAATATTTCTAAAAGGGTTTAAACTCAAGTTCTGTTTATAACTGAATAGAAGCAAAAATTTCATCCATAGTTTTTAGTAGCTTTTGTCTACCACAAAAGCCACAAACCAGCAGCCAGTTTGTATGTCTGGAAGGTAACAGAAAAGGAAGTGATGTTTTGAAAGTGTGGGAAAATTAGCAGAGTAGATGAACATCCACTAAATTTTTTAAAAAGTCAAAATATTTCCAAAAAGATATTAAAGCCACAAAAAACTGAAACAAGACATTTTCTCAAAGAAAAGCTTCAATGGAGAACATATTTATGTGAGAGCAAACACCAATGCTACCTCAGCAGCAACAGCAATTTTAGCAACAACAGCTCAGTCAGGTACAGACCAAATGTTTATAGAGATTACAAGAAGGAAAAATATCAGCAAGCTAAGTTTAAATTAGAGGGTGATGTATAATTCAGTGTTATATCCATAGGGGCATGTGAACAATTGCTGTTATGAAAACCCTTCATATCTGGCACAAGAAGATTGCCTGGTCACAAAGGGGAGAGACTACACTAAGGGCAAGGGGTAGGAATAATGATCACAGATCACAGAGAGAGTCTATTTTGCATGGAAAATTCAGAAATACCCCCAAGGCTTCATCCTAAAATGTGCTTGGCTCTTTCATTAATTAAATTAATAACAACACAGTAAGCATTCCAAGTATACCAATACACAGCAGGTGATTTACTCAAGGGCAACGCAGATGTACTTTATGGTAAAGGCAATGTTCTGTTGAATATAAATCTCAGACATGAATAACTGAAAATCTTTCAGCAAGTCACCCCTCTCTCCTTATGCATAATATTTACGTGGGCTTTTCATACAGAAAAAGAATAGGAATAACAGTGAAGCAAACTGTAAAGTAGGAGAATATCCTACAGGAAAACTGATGCTGTAAGAGATCAGCAGGGTCAATAAACGTACAATGAAACCAGACTATTACAGGCAATGTTATTAGTTACACTGGATTATACTTATTTTTTTTTATTGTGTAAGACTTCAACACTAGATATGAAAATCAGAGATTCAGTGTCAAAAACTTTCAAGAAACAGAGAAAGAGAGAAAAAATTGGGAGATAGGGATCTGCAGTACTGTAAATACATGTTTCTGTGTCTATATGAAAAAATACAATACTGGGGACGGTATTACATTGGAAAGACAATGGGGCAGAGAAGATGCCTTAAGTCTAGTCAGATACAGCACCACAGCTACAGAGCTTCAATATCCTGCTTTCACTAGAAGATACCAAAGTACTTTTCTGGAGATGGGAAAGGGTTAATCAGGAACGAGGTTATATTACCTCAGGTACAGGACCTGTACCCAGGTTCTGTATTTATGCACCCAGGAGCAACGTGTTTATGTTGTTTCATTCTATAATTTTATGTATGAAGTCTTATATCTGAAGGAGAGATCCATCCACTTAGGTTTCTGAAATGATTAAATTATATCCCCCGTATTATCTGTTTAGCATATCTGTAGCATAAAATCTTAGCATCCTTGTTACCATTATGAGAATTTTGGATGTCATGGATGTCATGGATTGTTTTTCTAGTTATACAGGGAATAAACCTTTTTTTCAATTTAATTTGATTTTGTCACAACCAAATTTTGGCAAGGGCAGACAGAGAACTGTTGGATCCTTCAGGAGCTACATTTCTCTTATCTCAATAGTTCACTGTCTTTCAATCTTCTTACTCCATATGCTGTAACCTCTGCATATATATAGTGGTTTTCATAAAGAAATTTTATTTTTTTTAATTCAAGACATATTGCTTAGTAATATCCATTTAAAGCAAGTCTCTTTGCATTTGGTCCTCGGTCCTAAACCTAGAGATGTCAGAAAATGATTGTGTGATTTGTCCTTGCTGAAAACTCTTGAAAAATCATCAGAAAAAAATTCAATTCCATCATTTGCAAGCTGACATTCAGAAAAATATTACAATTCCCTCCTTTTCAAATATGGGTTCGTATTTTGCAAACAATTTACCTTAATTTTCACCAAGCTATATGATGAACAATATCTGGGAAAAACAGTTTAATAAAAAATATTCATAAATTACATTTTCATAAATCATGTTTGATCAACTCATTCTCTTCTACAATAATGTTATACTATAATCCTAATTGTATTGGTTGAAGAGAGAAGATAGGTAGCAATTATTATCATTCCTTGTCTACTCTTAACTAAAGATAGACATACAGACATAAGTAAATTTTGGTCTGCTTTTCAGTCTCTCTTTATGTATTTATATGCCATCAAACAACAAAAAAACCCCACCCTCCAACTGCATCCACAAAAAACCATAAACTATTTCTTATGAAAAGAGATGTACATTGATTTCATTAATATAGAATTCTGCTTCAAATGATGAAATTTTTGTACAAATTCACAAAAGTAATGTTACAGTAAATCTTCCCTACATAGCAAAAAACCCCCAAACCCATGCAAACTAGCCCTTAAAATATTTCTATACTCACCATCACCAGAATAAAAACCACATACATATATACATGTATACACACACACATATGCATATGAATACATATGCGCACACACACACATATAATGTACATAATGGTTATATTAAAAAATCCTTCTGCTAGCTATTCTTCTGCTCAGGGATTTGAAAATGCTTTCTGGGAAGGCATGATGCCAATTCAATAAGGGCATTACCAAACAGGTGAAATGGTAACTGGTGAAATTTCCTGAGAGCAAACCCAAAATATTTTCTCTCTTTTTTTATCTTTTTTTTTTTTTTTTT
>VXAD01012607.1:799657-859059 GCA_013399195.1 Dicrurus megarhynchus
ACAAAACCAACAAATTTTTTTCTTTTTTTTTTTTTTTTTTTTTTTTTTTTTTTTTTTTAAGGATCACTTCTAGGCATACTTTAGGTACATCATCCCCTGAATCTGCTGCAGCAGTAAGGTAGAATGCTGAAGTGATAAGATTAGCACGTGCTTGGCTTGCAAACATTGTGCCATTTGGTTTCTGACCTCTTAAATGAAAGGTGGAAACTCTCTCATAAAACCCTAGAGATTCAGTTTCTCAGAAAGGTTATTTTTTTTGAGGAGATAGAAGGTATAAGTATTACGGTACAACTAAAATAATTTTAAAAGGCCTGAATAGAAAAGCCATCTGCCCTGTAATATTAATATATGACAAATAATATATTAGGACTCCCATGCATTTTGACATTTTTGACTTACCTTATAGGTGGATCTTATTGTCATGATTGGAGAGCTTCTTTTTATGGTGACCTCGAATTGTGAGCTATATATGCTGCTGTGTGTGCAATACTGCAGCTTCTTTATTAACAGCATTGATCTATGGCCTTGCTGGCCCATAAACACGCTTCTAAAAATTCAGGGAATTTAAAGTCACTCTTCACAGTCAAATACAGAGAGCCTGATGGGGAATGAAGAAGTGTGGCAGCTCAGACTATCTCCCTGCCAGGGAGTGGGTTGCATTATACTAAAATAACATACATGAGACAAGAACACTACATGGTGTCACTATTCTGAGTCCTTTAAGAATAAGTGAAGTGAGAGATTTGTAGCAGAGAATAAAATAAAGCAATTCTGACCTGCTGAAGCCATTTTTTGTCATGTAAATTGTCCTTAGCAAGCTCTGGAATAGTATGACTATAAGTTGGCTAATCTCCTCCTAGCTGCATCAGAATGGACTTTTCCTTGGGTGAAGATCTGACTTTTTGTTTTAAATGAAATCTGCAAAAGATTAATAACAATTTCTATCTGCTCTTCCCATTTCCTTTCATATATTTTACCTCCACACAATTACTAAATTATTGAATCATATTCTACCCATCATGACACAGATCTCCTCTCAAAGCATTTTGCACAGAAATTATCCCCCACTTTGCATAGGACAAGATACACTTCATTGTCTCAGAAAAAGGTCTTGAAATCGTTAAAAGGAACAGTTTCACAAGCTTTACCATATTCTTCTCAGCTGACAGTAATTTCAGAATGCCTCCAGATCTTTAACTGTTTCATTTATAGCTACAGCAAATGTCAATAAAGTTAATATGAATGGCAGAACATTTTTTTAAAAAGCATTTAAAACTATAGAAAAGAAGAGTGCTCACAGGAGTGCCTCATTGTAATTTTTATTCTCATAAAATTATGTTGTGGCTTCTGTGTTTTATGAGGCCACTGTATTGCCTGAAATTAGGTCCCACCTGTGCTGCTCATTGAGCCAAGAAGTCAGCCAGGCCCTTCCACACACAATTTAAAGCGTTGTCTTTTTTCTGCAGTGCCAAGATTGACAGATGTACTGAGCTAATCAAGAACGGAACAAGGAGATTATCAAATAAATTAGTCTTTTGGAATAAATAGTCTGTCATGTGATGACAATTTTTTAGGGTATATATTGCATCCTATGTATATATTGCACCCTATGTGCTGTTCCCTAAGGACCTTAATGCAGCATCAGGTGAAAGCATCACCCTTTAAATTTGGATTTAAAATTTTTAAGGCCTTGAAGCTATGTTTTCTTTGTTTGTTTATACTGTTATGTAACAGAGTTGGAAACTTTTTACAGAAAAAAGTAAAAACTTATAATAACAATCCAACATGATGGAACCTTTTGGCTGGACCAAGTAGAGCACAGACAGCAGCAGTGACTTAGGGTCATTATTTCCATTTGAAATGTGCTTTCATCCATTGAAGATTCCATTCCCATTTCATATGGGAAGTTTCTTTTCAGGAATTTCATAAAATGGAGTGGCGTCCTAGACGAGACAAGCAGCAGCTAGTCGGAGTCTGATACTCATGGTCCCAATCAACAATTTTTGGAATAGTGATTTAAATCTGGATCATTTAATCAGACTGCTTAGGAGTAAAGGTGCGCTTTCATCTTTGTCACAAAGGATCATTTAAGCTATAGAATGAAAAAAAAAACTCTATATAAAAAATGGGTTTCATTGTCTGAGTGTATTCCAGTGAGAAGAGCAGAGATCCAAGATTTATGTCTTTCCTTAAGGTATTCAGGGAACTACATGTATTCCAAACATAATCAAGACAACAACTCGAATTGTTATTGCTCTTTGCTTTGTGGTCACTTCTACTCTCAGTCTCAAGTACCCACTGTTTTAGAAGTTTATGGGTGAAACCTGTGAGTGGTATGGTCCAGATGCCAGATTTCAAAATATAGCTCTTGTCATCTAATAGGAAAGGTAATGTTTTTTCCCACTTTGCAATGCAAGGCAAATTGTTTTAAAGAGAGCTCTAAAACTAAGCACATAAAAGCAGCCCTTGCAGACAATAAAGCCTACATGATGAATGTTTATTCCTAGTGCTACTAATGATAAAGATTCTTGGCTTGAATGATAAGTGGGTTTGGTATCTATCACTAGAATGTCAGCAGCTTAGAGGGCAGATTTTAGCTGTAAGGACATGAGTTTCTGAAGAACTTCACTCATTAGTTACTGCTTGTTCACAAGGTTAAATCCCATTATGGACAGTCATTCCCTGCTCAGAGTTAATCAAATTGATAGTTAACATCAATACTAGAAATAAAGCTTACATGCAACTGTGACAAGCAGTTAACAGAATGAAGAGAGCGTAATGGGCTGATGGTATTGGAACAATCACTAGGAGAATGTAAAGTCCATACCTAGTGGCTGACTCTTCCGAAATAATATGATTTGTAAAGTAGTTTTAGTTTTTCTGTAGAAAAAAGATATACAGGTCACTTTAAATTTAGAGGAATCCAAGCAAACTTATCTGATTGGGATTCTACAGCCGATTCCAGCAATGGTGCAAATCTTCACTGCTGCTCATTTGAGATAGAGAGAATTTCCAGAATCCAAGACTTTGGTTCACAAGATCTGAGGTGTTAGTAAATTGAAGGACACAATAGAGGTTAAGGAAAAATAGTAATTAGAGAAAAATGTACTGTATGATCTGACCATGCTGCACTGCAAATGAAAGTTCTGACTCATCATTTTGTAATGACTGCTGTAACATCATGCTAAATTAATTGGTTTTAGGAATCAGCTGGGGAAGAATCAACAGGAATTCAAGCAACTGGCATAAGTCATGATGAGAGGTTTTGTATGAAAGCAAAACAGTATTCTGAGAAGAAAGGTCTACTATTGGTAAGAGACGACAGAGAATATGAACATCATACTACTTTACATTTAGGAATTTGGCTTTAGTGGCATTTAGTGATATGTTATGAAGTTGGCCTATTTTGAATAATATTGAAGATCACAGCCTAGGTATCAAGTTTTCAGCCAATATAAATTAGTATAACACCAAACTTTAGTAGATTGATATGGGTTCTTACTGGCTCTTTCCAGCATATAAAAATCTGTCTATAAAGGCAAGAATGTAATCCCAATCACAAGGCTGGAGATATCCTACATTTTCATTATTACCATAGAGGAGAATGGGCCTCACTGTGATTTCTAGAAATATTTTCTTGTTTTAGTTTTATCCTTCATGGATAGCAATAATACTTGAATTCTAATTTTTTTTACATTTTGACACCAGACAACTATTGCATTGGTCAGTTCATATATACGGAAAGAACAAACTGAGCTTCACCTCTGTGTCACGGCAGGAAGGAGAGGAATGTTAAACCAAAGAATTTTATACATGGCTTTAACATCTGTAGGGACAATTTACAAGATGGCTTTTACACCTTCTTTGTTGTGTGGCCTCTACCAAATTAAAATCTGCAGTTTCCTTGGAAGCAAAATTTCATTCCATTCAAGACTTGGAAGATTAAAAGGATTCTTATTCCTTAATCATGCAGCATTTTGGTTCTGGAGTCAAACATGATCTCTTTGATATGACATGAAAAATCCAAATGGAACAGAAAACTAGATAATGAAAATGAAAGCTGACATCTTTTAGAATATGAATTAAGTGAAGCTTCATGAAATGGCAATTTTTTTGGTGATATGCCACATTAATTTATTTTTTTTAAGTTATCTGCCACATATTTTCTTCCTTCAATTCACAAATCAATGGACAAGAGATATGGACTAAAGCACAGAAACACATGCTTCATATCTATTCATACTTCATCTCCTTACTAGAAATTTCATTTGTTATTTGAGCAAATTACCTTACTTCTCATAAAAGGTTTTGAATCCTTTCAACTAAAAGTTTCATTTGCAGGAGGTTGAATGGTTTAAAATTTTGGAAACACCAAACTAGCTTGTGCTGGCAACCCTGAAAACTTTTTGATGGCAATAAGAAAAAGTAAAGTCTACATTCTCTAATCCATTAGAATGCAAACTCCATTATTTATTTAACACAAAATTTCCTGGAAATTAATAGAACCTCTCTGAATTCTCCCCTCATCCTGGAGAACTTTGAACACTTTTTTTTTTATCCTTTAAAGGTATTGCATAACACCTTGATATAGATTGCTTTCACTGCTTTCCACCAAAGCCATTCCATCATACATGGACTACTTACATATGCATTGAAAAAGAGAGATAACAACTCCAATAAGGGCCAGAAACAGCAGATTTTTATGTCTTAGATATTTATATAAAGTAGAATTTAAGTCAACATGAAAAAATGAAAATTATCTCATTTAATTCTCCCTTACTAGAGGGAGGGAATACTCCACAGGCTACTGTGATTAGGAACTTGATTGGTAAGACTTTATTGGAGATAAGATAAAGAGAAAATTAATTCTAGGAGACCTCTATAGATAAGATGAAGTGTAGAAAGGAGAAAGACCTCTTCCTTAGAAAGGAGCAAGACATATTCCTTAGACATGGAGAGACATCCTGTAAATTTAGTGTTTCTTTCCATGGTTTTCCTCAAAAAAAGATTTTTTTTTGTGTTGAACAAAACATACTTTTCAACATAAAATAAACACTTTTAAATTTTTGATGAAAAAGGAGTTTGTTTTCAGTCCATGCAGCTGTGGGGTTTTTTTTCCTTCAGTCCTTCCTCAGAAAATATTATTCACACTTCTCCGGACTCTGTGCCTCAGCTGCTCATCTTTAATAAGTACTTCACAATACTTCTTTCTTCTGTTTTCCCATCTATTCTATTTAGATGATGACTTTCCAAGACCAGAAGCTATTCCTTATTTAATTAGAAGCATTTACAGCATTCTAGTCTCAGACATGGCAACTAGACACTATTGTAGCAAATACTGAAAATTTATCTATGGATAGTGGATTCACACAGAAATTTCACTGGAACAACTGATAACACAACATCAAAGTTGCACTGAGTAAGTTGAAATGAGGAGGCCATTGGTATGCAGTGTAATTCCTGTATGGCTCCATCAGGTTTTAGTTGCTCTTCTAAATTATTAAAACTTTTGGGGAATGGAGGGACAAGTGTTGGAAGATAATGCTGTAGCAACTATTCCAAGGCATTGTCTTGGGAGGAGACTGTTACAGCCAGGACAATAGTTTTGTGATTATTAGTAACAAGCCAAGAATCTAAAACTAATTATTTATTAATTATCTGTTTTCCTATTAAATTCATGAGAATGCTCAATCATAGGGACTCCTTTCTTCATACTTTTCACATTTACTGTTGGCTGTTGTTTCTGTTAATTGTTTGTTACCTTTAAAAAAGATTTACCTAATCATCATGACTATTACTCATGGTGTATTCCAGGAGAGACACAATCAGCAAAACTCTAAAATATGACTCCTCTCTCACCTGTGAGGACTTGCAGAGACAATAGATAGCTCAATTCAGTTTTCTGAGCTTTTTAAAGGTTGTTCTATACTCTGAGAGTTCTTAGGCCTCTTGAAAAGATATATGTATTCAGAAGCATTAATAAAATGTACGTAACTTTTTTTGCTTGAAATTGACGCATTAAGTACATCAAAGAGGAAATGGAAATGTAGCGATTCATATTTTAACCTATACTAAATTAAACCTAGAGCATGAACTCTTGACTTAAGTTTATGAATTATTTTGTAGTAGTGAATCTGGATATATATTATCAGTATTGAAGAACTCAGCACATCAAGTTCTAAAGTTAAAGTTCCTGTGACATTAGTGGGTACCGTATTTAATCAAGGCAATAAGCACATGCATGCATCCATACGTGGGTAAACATGCCCAGAGACATTCTCTGTGGGATGATATATGGATCTACAGTCCTTTATTCTTAAATGCAAACTTAAGAAACTGGGCCTGCTCATGTCATAAATAAACAAAGAGAAAGCTTCTAACAGAATTTAGAAAAAAAGTAAATGCAAAATTTAATGGAACTCCATTAACGATATGAGATAAACTTATTAATATGTTTCTTTAAAGGCTAAGCAGAAATATATATAATCATGACAAAATAATTACAATGTAGGTTGATAGCTGGCTTTCTTTAATATCCAGCTTTTAACATTACAAAGGTAGAGACATCCCAGCAATTCCAGAATCACAAATGGATGAAAATGAACATTCAAAATAAGAAACTTCAATTTCTGCTGTGGGCTATGCATGAAAGAGTAAAATGATGGAAAGACTTTACTAGCCAAACACCTAGCACATATCTTGAAAGACTTCAAACATTAGGATTGCATTCAAGTCTGCACTCATCCACTATCTTTATAAAAACCTTCAACCACAGAAGCTCAGCTAACAGGCATCTGGATCAAACAGGGAACGCAATCTTTCTGACAGTCCCAAACTTTATTTCCATTATAATGAGAAAAGCTGTCACAAACATACTCAGCACATTTGAAATTCAGTGTTTCTGCCTTAATGCCATGATGTAAGGTATATGGAGCAAAAATGGTTTTAGAAGGCTGTACAAGACACACACTTCTTAAACCCCGGTGCAGAACCACCTGAGATGCTAGGAAGAGCTCACTTTTTTTTTTTTTGCTCCTGTGCCTCAAGATACACCCCATGATTTTAAGGTTAGGCCTTCAGGACCTATCCTGATTCTTCTCCCTCCTGCTTCAGCCAACCTGTCTTACTTTACAAACAGTTTTTAACACCTTGATATTTCAGTCATGTCCACCAAAACCCTGGTGTACTTTCTCTCTAAACCTTTTTAGTTGTTGTTTGGGAGAAAGGTGAAGACATAAATAAGGTTCTGATTGATCAAAGTAGTTGTTCACAAAAAAACCCTACCAGGCAGAAAACAAAAGCTTCGAGGGAGAATCTAGTTTAAAAACATATTTAATTACCACCAGTTAGATGAAGAGCAAGCTAATATAGCCCTAATTTGAAAGGTTGCCAAGAAATGAGAAATCAAAATGGAGTGTAATTGAAACAGCAAAAGGGAAATTTAATATTCGCTGATCAGACTTTCTCAGTGGATGGGGAAAAAAATGTTTCATTGCAACCACAGCCTTTTATAATAATCTCACAAATCATGTTGTTTATATCTAATAGAGATTACTAAATAATGAATCTGGGTTTGTATCATATCAGAGAGCTCCTATTGAGGAATACACTCAGTGCCCGTAGCTCGGTGAGCAGCTGCAGTGCCAGCTCCAGGCTGAGCTCTGGGTGCTGAGAGCCCCAGACAAGAGGCTGTGAACTGGAACCAGCCTTTGCACAGCAAAGGGCACGGGGACCTGTGGTGGCAGCCAAGGGACTGGACACTCAGAGACACGGCAGGAGCCGAGGACTCAGCTGGGAGACCCCAGACTTCTCTGCACTTTGACTGTGAGGGTATAAAAGCCCAGGGGTTCCTTTGCTCGGGGTCCCTCCCCAGAGGCACCAGCTCGAGCTGTTATTCTGTTGTTGCACCATGATTAAATTACTGAAAGGATCCAGAGGTCTGAGGCTCTGTATGGAAAGCGTGGGGTCGAGCTGGTAAGGAAACCTGATGTGACTGTGTGAGTGAGGGGGGTGTAGGCAGCCAAGTGGGCACCCACAGAGTCACTGAGCCGCCTGCTGCAAAGGGGCCTCAGTCCCAGCTCAGGTGTTGGAAGTGTAACTGCCAGAGTGGTTCGTGGATTGTCAGACAGGAAGCTTTCCTTAACCCTTTCCTGGTTGCCACTAGGAGGTACCTCTTGTCCTGTTCTTTTCAGTGCTGGTTATAAAAGGGACTTGCAGACATTTTGTAGAGGTTATTGCTATGTAATATGCACATGAGGAAAAAAAAGAGTGCTTTCCTATCTGACATATCAAGATTTGCCAATGTCATACACTTGTTTTTATCCTTTTCCTACAGAAGCATGTTGCATTTCATAAATATTTAATTGTATGTAGGCCTCCAAGGCTTTTATGTAGATTGAGCACTTTTTCCCTTCTACATCCCTAAAACCAGTATTCCCATTGCCATCATCATTCATGTTTCTATTCCATTTATTTTGCATCTTTCTGTGCAGTGATTGATTTACCTGATACAAAAATCTAAGTAGAATATGTTTATGCAGTTCATTACTTCACTGAGATCAGAACAAAGTGAGCAAAAATTTTGGATGGGAATGGTTTTAGATTAGACCTCCAAAATTTATATTCTTTAAAACAAACTGGAAAAGATCAAAAAGCAACAATTAGTGTTTTTATTTTTGCAAGAAGTAGGCCATGAAAGAAGCAGAAAAGGGCAGTTTGTGTAACTTCCGTTAGATGAGAGTGAGCTGTAGAGTTGACAGTTCAGGCATGTCTTAGGCCTGTTTGGTGCGACCTCATCTACGAAAACAAGATTGTATATGGATTGTTTGCTGCATTTGCCTTTATCCTTAGGCAAGTACAGAATTGCCAGGTGATAGACCAATTTCTGTATTAGCTTAAAAACAGCACCAACAATATCTGGATTGTTTTAGACTGTGAAATCACAGTGGGTCGGAGACTTAAATAAGCAAACTCTAGAGTACAAGCAATAGCAGATCTGAATTTCAATGAGATATTTGACAAGGCATGAAGTGCTTAAATCCCACATTTGAACAGGAAATGGCTTGTATGAACTTTGTGCAGTAGGTGAAGCAGGCTCCCAACCCGGCAATTCTCAATTTGTGTACTAGACACTTGAAATACTTCATGCCCAGTGCAATACATGGCAAAGAGTAATACTTTTTACTTTGGTGCAATGTTAGTCATTAATGTTAACAGCCCATCCCAAATCTAGAAAGTATCTACCAAAACCAGAAAGAAAGCAGATATTCTGATTGCTGAATGGGGCAAATTTATGTCCATTTGGGACAGGAGAATTCAAAGGGCTGACAGTGAGCACCACCACAGACATACACCAAGATTTCCAGCTCAAGCATATTACGTCACTACCAGGAACATGCCAGTCAGAACCTATCCAAATGTACCTGTGCAAGGAGGCTAGAAATCAGGAAGTCACTGACAATCTTTCTCGCCATGACTGTACATCACTGTACAAGAGCATTATTCCAGAGCATGTTCATGTCCAAGATAGTTATATTTAATACTGCTGAATAAAGCAAGGTCAGAGAACAAGCCAAACCATGGGAGCACTGGCTAGTCTCGCTTTTTAGTTGTTAACGTACTTCCTGACTTCAAGAAAATAATTTCCAAAAGAAATTATGGTCAAGGTAGATGAAGGTTTATTTCCTGTTAGAGAATCTTCTGTACTATCCCAGAAGACTCTGCATCCTCAAATCTCCCACATAATCTCCCACTGTGCTCCACAAAATCTATGGGATAGGTAAACATCACTCTGTCATGCTGCAGCACAGCTGTCACATTCATATCAGGCACTCTGGACTGAAAATATCCACCCCACACTCAACAAATGGTAATTCTCCTTTAGAAGCATATGAGCATCACATGGAGCCTGTGGAAGGATGAGCAAGATATACCATAAACTCAATGTACCATTAATTCAGCCATTCAAGACCACTTGCACACAAGACCGGAAGACTTGACAAAGGTCCATGGTCCTCTTTTATTTAAAAGGGCAAATTTATCTTAAAATTTTCAAGATTAACTCCAGCAATGTGCCACAGTAAAAAAAAATAGGAAACAGCAATATGGAAGTATAGCCTCAAAACAAAATAGAAACCAAACTCCCAATCAAAAACCAGCAAAAAATACAAATATGTAGAATGGGATCAAGGAAGTTCTAATGAACATATAAGCAGGTGAAAATCAACAGATACTAAAAATAAAAATGAGAAGCATGTAAAGTTTTAAATAGTATGAACTTAGATTAATTTAATTGTCCTTTAAATAAAATAGAACAAGGAGTAAGAATTTACTCTAAATGCAAATGAGAGTGAAGTAGAAGTCATTAGCTTAATGCTTGGAATTATTTTATTGGAGTGGTATTCTATCTTTCTAC
Organism: Dicrurus megarhynchus; assembly: GCA_013399195.1. NCBI lineage: Eukaryota > Metazoa > Chordata > Aves > Passeriformes > Dicruridae > Dicrurus > Dicrurus megarhynchus. The sequence continues at coordinate 810,072 of VXAD01012607.1, forward strand.
ATATGCTTCTTCTTCTGCATGTACAGGAAGAACAAATTCTTTGGTTCAGTTTCCAGCTAATTCAGTTCAATAACAACTTCATTCAAAGCTGGAAAATCAAATAAGATCAGGAAAAGCTTTTTTTCTCTGTTTCAGTCTGAGACTATAATAAGGTATAGGGTACTGCAAATTCAGACACTTCTTAAACCTTGAAGGAACTCAGTGATATTTGCCTTAAATTGTTTGAATCAATTTTTTTGTGTGTGAGAGTGTGTGGTCAAAATATAATTTGATGGGGTGTTGGGAACCTGTTCCTGTCAGGTATTATCCTCCTTGTTATTTTTCACTGGATGAATCGATGGTTTTCTGAAGTTCTTCAGGGCCTCTTGAACTCATGTTCACTGAGTAATTGAGAATTTTTGGGTCTGATTTTACACCTGGATGACAAATTTTGGAAGCATCTCCAACGTAAAAACATATAGGGAGCAGCAGCAGGGCTTTCCTGACCAAAAGGGCTGCCGGATTCTCTCTTTCTTTGCTTCCAAACAACACTGACAGGCTGTTGTGCTCTATTTCATCAGGTAACAAATACTCACTGATATCACCTCCAGCTCATGATGCCTTTTTCCATTTCTTTTGTCCTCTCCACAAGATGGAAAAGTGGAGATGAGAAGCAGTAGCTGCCCCAAGGTTAAAAAAGAAATATGTCCAAGACCACCACAGCTTCTAAGAGCTCTTAGTTCATCTGAGACACTAAAGCAAAAGGAGAATGAGTAGCGTTATTATTGTAAAATACTTTAAAGTAGCAAAAATCTGAAAAATCTATGAAACCAGAAAGATTATCAGGAAGTTTTGCAGCTTGAGTTCTGGTAGCAAAAGGAAAGGAAGGATCATGATTGATTTTGTGTGAGGCAGTCCATTTCTTTGATGACAAATTATAAATACATTTTACCACTTCACACAGAATAGCTGTTAATAATAATGATGATACAGGAATGAGAGCTCCTCCATGTAGTACAATACTATTACTCTTCAGGAGCTATGACAGCACTGTGTATACAAAAGTGTGAATTCTCAGGCTGTACTCATCTTTCTCCATACTGGTTAGGATGTGACTGTGTGCTCATGTGGCAAAAGATTCCTTCTAAACCAGACGTGGCACAGCTGAGAAAAAGAGGCTGTGTCTCATCCTCACTGACCAAATTCATAATTCTATGTCATAAGATGGTCAGGTTGTTAAGGAAACTTTCCTGTCTGTCCCTCGAGGAGCCACTCTGTCAGTCACTCACACCACCTGAGCTGGGACTGAGGAGGCTCTGTCACTGAAATAATTGGGAAGAAATGAAACCCTCCAACACCATCTTTTAAGTGTTAGTGAACCAGGCATTACTTTATTCTGAACAGGGTATGTAGTGAATCATTCCAGCTACACACACCCCTTTTAAGATTTTTCACTCCTTAACACATTTTTTGCAAACAAATAAATTAATATTCATTGGTTCTAAGTTATAGAATTCTCTTCATAAATTTGTATTCTATCCCCTATTGGTTATTGATTTCATGCACTTCATGCTAATTTGGTCCACATTCTTTAGTGCTCTTATTGTCCTTTTTTCAGATGGAGAATCTTCAACTCTCATGCTGTATTTTCTTTATTAATGTCCTCTATATCTTCTTGTTACTCCAATATCTCCTTGAAGGGCAATAAATTTAAGATCCCAAGTATCTAAACTTCAGCTCCCTCAGGCTTTGTTTATTGCAGCTTATCAGGTCTAGTCCAGTGAAACTTAAAGCCTTGATGATTTAAAGATCAAACTAGTGACAAAAGTCTGTGAAAAGAAACCCAGCCACGTGCTGGCTAAGTGGACACCATCTATGACCAACTAAAAAGTTACTTAAAACCATTAATTAGAAAAAACATTTAGGAAAACTATATCATTTCCAACAGCTCCAGTGACTCTGTGGGTGCCCCACTTGGCTGCCTACACCCCCCTCACTCACACAGTCACATCAGGTTTCCTTACCAGCTCGACCCCACGCTTTCCATACAGAGCCTCAGACCTCTGGATCCTTTCAGTAATTTAATCATGGTGCAACAACAGAATAACAGCTCGAGCTGGTGCCTCTGGGGAGGGACCCCGAGCAAAGGAACCCCTGGGCTTTTATACCCTCACAGTCAAAGTGCAGAGAAGTCTGGGGTCTCCCAGCTGAGTCCTCGGCTCCTGCCGTGTCTCTGAGTGTCCGGTCCCCTGGCTGCCACCACAGGTCCCCGTGCCCTTTGCTGTGCAAAGGCTGGTTCCAGTTCACAGCCTCTTGTCTGGGGCTCTCAGCACCCAGAGCTCAGCCTGGAGCTGGCACTGCAGCTGCTCACCGAGCTACGGGCACTGAGTGTATTCCTCAACAGCATTCTCCATATACTTTCCCAGTATCTGCTCTGTCTGTACCTATCTGTGCCTGTGTGGTCCCACTGATATAAAATGCCTGTTGTCACCATTTGTACAGAAGACATGTCACAGAAAAAATGTAATTATGCCTAATTCATTTAATTCTGAGGTTGTTTGTCCTGCACGTTTGTAATGCACTGGAGCTGGAATGACCAGTCCTTTGTCAGCATTTGTTGTATCTCTGCAGCACAGCTCCTCCTGATGAGTAATTCTTTTTATAGAGTTATTTTACAGCACCTTCTGATATCTTTAATAGTAATAAGGTGCCTAGATACCAGCTGTCTAAAAATACCTAAGACGGTCTGATAGACTGAATAGGCACAAAGAGTGAAGTCACGAAGACAGAACTGAAAAACAAAGTAAAAGATTTGGAAAGTGCTAAAGCAAATCAAGTATTCCATAAACTGGAGTTTGATACAAAATCTTGAGGAAAAAACTCTAGAAAGTACATGGAAAAATGAAGAAAACTTATTAAAATAAAAAACTATGTTAAATAACAAAAAGTTTAGAATGTAAATAGAGATCTTGGAAAGTTAAAATATGAAGCAGCTGGATGTACATTTTAAATGCAGTATGGAGACACTAAAAACATAACAACTATAATCTTTTACTTCTGTCTTCTTTAGCAATGTTTAACTCTTTACTGAAATAGAGGCCCAGAACTGGCTGTTTTCTGGAATTTTTGCATTCCTGCATTTGATGTGCTGATGCCTGTGGTTCTTAGACTCATCAAAAATTGAATATCATGTGTTCTTTTTGATCAATAATACAGTAATAGCAAGAAACAGAAAAAAAGGTATGTATACAGTTTATTTTCAGTCTTCTTTAAAGAGAAGCCATTAGTAGATCAATTGTCATTTGTCATAACATCTACTGTACCTTGTTGCTCTTTATAATAAATATGTTTCCACCAGAACATAAAATATACAGTTTACATATATGTACATATGGTCTTTTGATCTGTATTCAAATCTTGTTTGCTAAGACTCCATAGCTTGATCCTAACATGCTGTATGCTATCCACACTCGGCAGATTGAAATGTATGACTTAATCATATTCATTTTTAAAAGGCACAGGGGCTTGCCAGTGAGCAGACTGCCTGTGATCTCTACAGCTGGTGGAACATCTCTTTGGTCAGTAGCTGACTGCTTCTTACCCGATTGTGGTGAAACTGGCAGACCCACCTCCATTAGCAGGCAAATCTCTAAATGCTCCTTTGCTCATTCGTTAGTTTTACATTGTAATCTTTGACCACATTTATAACCTTTCCTATTGACTCTGTATCTGACTGAATATCTGTTTTCATTGCACTGATCCTGCTTGCAAACTCCAGAAAAAAAGCCCCATTCCCTTCCCTTCTTTTCCTTTAGGCCACACAAAATCAAAAACTGGTGTGTAAAGGACATGAGCCATCATTTGACAGTTTAGCTAAGGGGAAAGAGAATGAGGAAGTTAAATATACCATTTTGTGTTCTACCCAGGGTCACTCAAGGATACTATGAAAAGAAACCAAGCAGTTCCTTGATGGAAGAAAATATTGTGCAAAAGCACTGAAAATTGAGATTGTCATGGGATGATAAGAAGCCTTCAGACAATTTTGCATCAGTCAGATAGAATTCCAATGTTACAGCATTTAACCAGAAATCTTTTCCTTTCTTAAAATTTTTGCAGATAAGGGAAGACAAGGAGACCTCAGAATGTGATCAAATATAAAAAAAAATTGCTTGTAGAAGATCAATAAAATAGGCAAGTGTAATTGCACCTATTTACATGCAGAAGCCTGTAGGATAACTTTAAATCCCTTTATATAATCCCATTATATAACTTTATACAATGAACTTCTTAGGGGTCTTGGAAGGTTATAAATCATTCAGGGACAAATTGTAAGCAATGTTTCTCTAAATCAGGGTGCATTTGTTAGCTAATATGGGAAGCTCCACTCTGTTGGCAACTCTTTAAAGTGAGACTTTGTTTACTGTACACCTAGAGATCGTCTAAGAAGAGTGAAAACCTGCAGGTGCACTTTACCATCTACAAGGCACTACATATTTCAGGATTCCCCACAGAAACTCAATTTGGGAATGTGCTGTAAAGGTTTCTCCTAGTGGGACATTGGTATCCCACTGAACTTTAATGATTGCTTGTGGGTTAAAACTAGAGGGGTATAACAACTCTCAGAAAAAAATTTGAATCAACTTATCAAGACTCCTGCAGATAAAAGGCCTCCTACTTATCTCTAATAGACCTGATTGTGCCTTATTGTTTCACAGCTTTAAATATTCCCCTTGTTAATGGTAAGATAATTATCATTCCACCAACTCTGACAAAGCCACCATTTTCCAAAGTAACATTCCATACAAGATGTGGAGAATAAAACATTTAGACAAGACTATTAATAAGATGAACTTGCACATGAATTTTGAGAGCACGAGTCTTACTCACTTTCATTTCTAGTTTAATTTAGCACCACTACACTTCAGCAGAAGTTTAATGCATCTTAATCAGACCAGAAAAATGCACAATTATTTTTTAAATACTATGTACTGGTATGCCTGATAGACTGGTGGATAAACTATAACTCGAATAAGTATAAATATATATATATATGTACTCATCTACACAGAAGTATATGCACACTGGGAGATATTTAAAAGACCCATAGATGTGGCAGCTGGGGACATGGATTCGTGGTGGACTTGGCAGCATCAAATTTCTATTTAGACTTGATGATTGTAAAGGTCTTTTCCGACTTAAACTATTCTATGATTCTAAGACACGCAGATGACACCATGCTGGGGACACCAGCTAGTATGCTCATGTGCAGGACTGCCATCCAGAGGGACCCAGACAGGCTGGAGGAATGGGCCAATGGGACCCTTACAGAATTCAGTGAAGGCAAGATCCTGAAGTGCTGCACCTGTAAAGAAACCACCCCCTCCAACAACACAGCCTGGGGACTGCCAGGCTGGAGCAGCTCTCTGAAAGAGGCTTACTGGAGATGCTGGTGGGCAGCACCCAAGCAGCAGAGAGGGCCACCACCCCCTCATGTGCATTAGCAGGGGCACAGTCAGTCAGTTAAACGAAGGCATCATCTCCCTCTGTAGAGCACTGGGATCACCTTCAGGACATTTTTCCCAGCTTTGGGCCACCCTGTACAACAAAAGTGCAAATCTAGAGGACAGAGACCAAGCTGGGAGGGACTGGTTCACTGAGCCTCTAAGCAGAGGCTGCATGACCAGGGCTTGCTCACCCTGGAGAATTTTTTCCTGTGTGGGACTTAAGAGTAGTCCCCAAGACGTTCAGGGATGTCGTTGAGAAGATGGAGCCAGGGACTTCATGGTGGTGCATGGATGGGAGACAATGGGTGTAAACTGAAACATCATGAGATGTTCAGACTGGATGTAAAGAGGAATGTTTTCCCCATGAGAAAAGTCTGACAGGTCACCCAGAGAGGTCAGGCAGGTGTGGAGTGTTTCAAGGCCAGACTGGGTAAACCACTGAGCAACCTGGACTGATCTCCCATCTAAGTTATGCCATGATAGTATAATGTACTCTGTATTTAAGCACTCTATTAGTATCTGTGTTATTGCTAGATATGTTAGAGAAACTAATTGACTAGACTAGATGGGCTATACTAGTAGAATATGATAAGTTATATAGAGAATTTAATTGCAAAGACAATGCAGGAAAAGTTCTTAAACCAGCTGCTTCCCCTAGATCACGGTTTCTACAGGTGATTGAGATTGACAAGAATTTTATATATTCATATCATTTACTGAAATCAATAGGACTACTCAAAAAGTGAAACTAGGCACTTGAGGGCATATTTCTAGGCTGGGATCCTTTTTTGTGCTCAATTCCACAGAAATTGTTTCTGAGCAGCAGGATGGAGTTTAATGTTTGCCTACTAAAAATTGAGCAAAAAATACTAACAAACATTACAAAGAGTGCTCACTTCATCAAATGGAGATATTTCAAGTATACAGAAACAGAATTTTTCTACTTGCACTTTTTCATAAACTGATAAAACACATATTAAAAGTATTGTATTTGAAATTTTACATGTGGTGTTTTAAAACATCTTTGATAGAAAATCAAAACTGATTTGCTTTTTCTGCATAAGCAAAAGATAATTTCCATTTCCTTCCAAGAACAATGTCAATAAATAGTCAGCCAAGCAATACTTAGTAGGAAATGGCCTAAGTTTTTAACTATCCATGCAGATATAAATAGAATAAACTATATGTTCTCAGATCTTACATTTCAGCTTTCACTAAAACATTATGAAGAGGTCTAATAAATAAAAAATTTACTTCAGTACAAAAAAAACCAAACTCCTCCAGGTAATTTTATAAGGCAGAATGCTGTTCTGTTCACCTCTGTATTTTCCTTTTCATTACTTTTCTATGATCTAGTTTATATTTTTTACAGTTTATGCCCAATGGCTGAGACAATGGAGCTAGCCAGAACGTAGTTGCATGAAGTGTTTAAATTAACATATATTGGTATGTGTATAAAATCAGTGGCAAAAATTATTGTCAGAAGGCATTTTAAAGCAACAAAAAGCAGGGTATATAGTAAATACAGATTTGGGGGGAAAAACACCCCATTTTGTAAAATATATTTATATAACTATGGACATAGTCTTATGACAACAGGACAAAGTCTTGCTCATAGAGTGTTACATTATTTAATTGGGATTGCTGAGAACTGATACGAGCAAGAACCTGGTGGATTATGCTTTTGCTCTACAAAAAGAAGAACATTTTTTATACATCATATAGATTTTTGTTATGAAAATAAAGAGAATATTTGTTCAGAAAGGCAATGAAGTTTTACATTCTATCTTATACTAATCTTATTGATTTAAAAATGATCTAATCTACACATCGTTAAATGCAAACAAAACTTCCTAGAAGGATAGGCTATATTAGATCATGCCTCATGAAGGCACTGCCTTCTTTGCTACAGGAATCTCTTATGACGTTAATGTAAATACTAAAACCATAGTTGGTCAGAAATCAGTCTTAGAAGTCTGGTCATATTCTGTTATCTCTGAGAATATATTTAACCTTGAAAATATGAGGATAGGCATCACTTTCAGAAATTACCATATTTTTTAAAGACTTCTTCCTTCAAGCTTTTGGGTATAGCTTGGCATACTTCTCTTTTTCATAAGGGAATAGACAATCCACTTACTTGAAACAAGAATTTAATCAAATTAAAGTTAGATTTGGAATGTCACCTAGACTTCCGAGTGTTATCCCTTTTAAACTGTCTTAAACAGCACAAACTTTTAGGATTCTTGTGCTTGAGTTTTTTCATGTTAGCTTGTCCCTTGGGATATTACACTTGGGTTCTGTTCCACAGAACACTCATACTTAGCTTTTTCATTTAACTGATCTTGAACTGAAAAGTAGACTCAGTGTAGATAATGTTTTTTCAGACCCACAAAACTTTGAAAAATATGAACATTTTAAAAAATAAAATTTAAATTAATCTTTTTTTTTTTTGAGGAATCTGTCAGAGACCACATGTAAAAGAAATGAAAAGGCAGGATCCAGCAAAGCCAGTAGTTTCTTGTTTGAAGAAGACACCAAGGACAGAAAGAATCAATCTCCCTAACTGGGATGGAAAGCATGGATAGTCTGTCTTGGCATAATCAGTTATTTGATTTCCCATGACAGGAGAGAAATCTGAACATCCCCTGCCCTTTGAGTAAGGCACAGAGGAGGGGAGCAGAGCTGCTCCAACTGAGCCAGTAATCAATTCATAACACCAGGAAATTCAGTTCTATACTAAGAACTTGTCAAAGCTGACAAAAATTGACATCCTGAACAAACATTTTTTGATAGTTTTGCATAATTATGTGCTTTCTGCTGGACAATGGTAATTAAAGGATTTTTTTCTGCTATGTTACAGCACTAATCATGCTGCTGGGAAAACAGACGCCCATGAGGTATTGTCATGACAACGTGTGTTCTTAGGACTTCTTTGCATTTACAGGGCGTTTGGATGTCCAACATCCTTTACTCTGGTGTGCTTACTTTGTCTATAGATCATGTCAGAGAGATATCAACGTTTGTGGGGACCACTGGCTGTGCTGCAGATACAACACACAACTGTAGCCAATGTAACTGATATATAACCATCACGCTGTAGTACTACTGATTTTCATCAGTGGTAGTCTTAATCTCCAATAGTCTCAACATATCTACTGAGTATGTACACATGAGTCTTCAGTCAGTAGAAATGTTCCACTCATGCTCTCTATTCCTCTTTTGAGAACAGTTAGGAAAAGGGAATGTTAATGTTTTAGGAGTTTCTCATGTAAAGTTTTTGTTTCAAGTTCCAGTGATGTAGAGATCCCATCCATTTCTCCACCACTCTTACTACAATGTATTTTTTAGGTTGCCTACTTTTGATTTTTACCAGGTATGCATGACGAAACCCAGCCACCGGTGGAATTTTACAGTGTGTGTAAAATAATGGATATAGGCACCTCCAACATTCCTGTTTATTTGAAATAATATTTCTTTTTCCAGTCACCTAAGTGTACTGCTAAGTGCTTGAAAACTACAAAGTAATCATCTGTCACCTATCTGATGTGCTCTAGTACACAGTGTAAGACAAGAAGCCACTCTCCCTCAACAGTTGTAAAAGAGCTGTCTGTACTCTGGTTAGCTAATATTTAAAATGTGTTTCAAATCAGAGGTGAAATTGATTTATACATTCAGTAATAACTTTTGGGTATTTTTTTTCCAAAATATTTCCTGTGTCCCTGGATAGAGATGGAATAAACAACAAAAGACAGATTTCATTCTGCAGAAGTTCATGCAGTGTTTTTAGCTAAATATTTGTCAAAAAGAATCTTTCTCATTGTTTCCTCCTTCAGCTAAACTCACTTTGCCTATCTTTTCAGTCCTTTACCCCTGAGATGTTCCATACAGCTTGGAAAGTCCTTTGCCATTGCACTTGTTATCTGTTCCAAAAACAGCTTTGCTTTTCCAGAATCTTGTTTCAGCCTCTTTATGAAAGGACTGACTCTATCAGAAGCTTCTATTCTCTCAACTATCTCCAAATAGGAAGATTTAATTATTCCTTCATTTAACCTGAAAGAGAGTTGATCTAGCATGCTATCATCATCAGTGAAATGTGATTGTTGATAGATTAAATATGTTATTATCAACAAACAATACCACAAAATGCAGTGAGAGAAGAGTATTAAGGGTTCAAATTTTTTGAACTAGAAAGCAGAATAAAATGCTTGGGGCTTTATTATTATTTTTTTTATTCTTTTATCGTCTTCTCATAACAGAAGCTGTGTAGGCAAGATACTGGCCTTTTAGTACATTTGGTTAAATGGGTACTTATTTTACATTATAGTAGTATCAATTAATAACACTATGCAATCCATACATGGATCAAAAAATATCACTTTCATTAAAGAACTTATTAAATAACTACAAGATTGATTACATTATCCAAGCGTGCTTTCACCAGCAATTTCACCAGGAAGACAAAGGAGAAGAAGACAGATAAAAATATAAATAATCACATTATCCCAGAAGGAGTGTTTTCTCTTCCTGTTCAGGTCACAGAGCAAGATATGTCTGTTTCTCAATGTATGTGTGAAGATCTACTAATTTGATAAGGTTATTACTGGTAGACAAGGTTAGATGCTCCCTGTGACTGTAAGGTATTTGGAGTGACTATATCTTTCACAGGATACAACAATTATCTTGGATTTTTTTGAAGTACAGATAAATCTCTACAGTTATGCTGGATTATTTTATCCTCATAATGTTTATCTGACAAAATAATTGGTTTCCTTTCCTTTTTTTTTTTAATGTTAAGAAAATACTTTACTTTTCAACTAAAAATTTTGATATTTTATGTGAAAATTTACAACAAAATGGCATTCTGAAATGTAAACACAGTGACATTTTGAAAATGTTTTATTGGAATCAATTTTTAGAAACAAAGCATTTCACTATCTTCAGTGAACTCCTAGCATAATTTTTTGGCATGTCAAAATTATTATATTTCAAGATAAATCAAGTCTTTCCAAAGAACTCTTTACAGAGCATGAACCCTGTTTTTCAAATAGCTCTATCTTTTCTCTTTAGACATCTTTGTGACAAGTTATCCCTCCTGAAAGTTTTCCATCTTTTTCTTCCCTATCCCAGTGTTTCTCCATTGAGCAGCAGTTTGCTGAGTTATGGTCGGAATTGCTGCTTTAGTTTCTGACCATAAAACCTCTAACCTCTGTGAAAGTCTGAAAAATCATTCTCTTACAGGGGTAAGGAGACTGAACATCCTCAAACAAACTTTTTTATATAGGCAAGTAATTTCATGCTCTCAGTGAGTTCCATCATAGTAGATTGGTTTACTTATCTCAGTGAAGTTGTATGTATGTATATTTCCAAGACTTTAGTTGTTGCACAGTTAAAAAGTCCAGCCTTGTAGCTGAGAAATGTGAAGAACAGGAGCTGTTCTAATGGTGTCTATAAAGTTTGAAATTTACCCCTGTATTGTATTATCTTAGTTTATATATTTTGCATATTTTTATATACTTTAATTGCATTTGCATAACAGTCTTCTAGCAAATGTTTCATGAAGACAGAAATAACCCAAACCAGCACCACCTCCACCAAAAATCTCACTACCAATAGAAAAAAAATCTGTCCTTTTCAGGACTTACTCCCACATGAGTTTAACAAGTTTTCACCACTTAGCAGAGTGAAAAGTATTATTCAGCCACTTCAAAGTAACTGAGGTTGTTATTTGAGTTAATATGCTATATAACACACCTCTGAACTAGAAATGGTGAATGTTTAGGCTGTAAGTTTGTCCTAGTCAGGATGTAACATTATTTGGACTAGGAGGATGATATTTTAAGAACTAGCAGGGTTCAATGAACACTAAGATATATAATTTTTAAATTGGTATGTAAGCAAAACTCGTTATCAAAACAACAGGAGATATAATTTTTTCAATTACATTATATGAAACTTATTTTTAAACACAGATTTTCCTTTAGCTCAAGATATTATTAAGCACCAAAATAAATATATTGTTCATATCAAAATAAGGGTTATGATGGATTTCTCCTTAACTAAAAACCAACTTATGTCAAACCATGACAAAGACAAAACATTTTTATTAGTAGATCCTATGGGCATATTATTAGCATGAGGCATACTATCAAAGTAAAGGAGCATTTGAAAGAAAAAGTGTGACCAAAAAATTATATTTGCCACATATTTAGATCTCTTCAGTGTTGACTGTGATGCTTTGGATGAATTACTGCATCTAATGTATTAATTTGGCTGGCTTGAATATGGTTTAGAGTCACAGGTTTTGTCACATTTCTTTCCTTATTTCTGATTTTTTAACGGAATTTATATTATCATGTCATTCTGGTTTAGTTGTTTAAAAAAGTAAAAGCTTAGGAGCACTCTTAAGTTTTAAACTTAGTGGACTCTAAGCTGTGCAATTAAAATTCAAACAGCCAAAAAAAAACCCAAAAATGAAAATCAAAGTTTATTTATATTCCTCTTCTGAAAAATATTGGGGTATTTTCTATTCTGTAGAAACTGAGGAAGTTAAAGTTTCTTAGAAGTATTGGTTATTTACATATGTAGTGATCCACATCTTTGAATCACATCTTTGATCACCTTGTGATCACAAATGGCAGAGAGGCTTAAGTATCCTCAATTCTAGACCTCCATAAAACCCTGTTGTTCATCACTCTAATTAGGGAAGGTAAGACAGAAAGAAGTATTTTGCTGTTCACAACAATTTGCCTTATAACATTCACTTCACTGAAGCAAGCAAAAGACAAGGGTCTTAAAGTAATAAACATTAATATCATGCTATGATAAATTCTTCAGAGGCCTCTCCTAGCATTTAGTGTCTCTCCTAAAAAAAAAAAAAGTTTGAATGACCCACTTTGAGCATATTCTGTATATTCAAGCCCACATAATTTACTTGAGTTCTCTACAATACAGTGATTTCCTTAGGGAGGAGTCACACATGACTGTATTGATAGAGCACTACTTCAGTACTTGCTGTCTCCTGCCTCTTTTAAATCCAATCCTCTGGTCAAAACATAAATGAATAAAGCAAATGATAGTAAAAGAAACAAAACCCCAAAACAAACCAAAATAAAACCCCATCTGCTCTTACTGTGGAAGACAACACCTGCTTACAAACTTCTGCAAGTTTTCCCACCTGGGCTGACTTGGAACTGTGAGCAGATGTATCTTTCATGGGTATCCTAGGTGATGCTGATATGAGTAGGGCTGACAGAAAATTAAATAGATTTAGAAAGCATGCTTGTTTATTCTGTGCTTTGTCATTGTTTGAATTAATTCAACATTCTTGAAAATGCTTTGTATCTTTCAATATAAAGCAGATTCTATTTTCATGCCTTGCACTGCAATCTCTTTGACACATGCTGGGTATCTGTGTCCAGAGTGGGCAAAGTCAGTGACCCATACTCCTTAGTAACTGATGTTCAAGCTTTCTATTGCATTCTTAAAAATGAATGTATTTCAGTCTTGACCTTCATCCCTTGTTTTGATCCCAGCCCTGAACCTTTTCTAGCCAGAGACTGGCAGTCATAAATAATGTGTTACATTTTGTAATGGTTTTTTCACTGTGAAAAGAATATCACATAGAAGTTGAATGAGATCACTGGCTGTATTTCTACTTGTGCTGACAGAAACATGGCTCTCAAATCTGAAAGTGCTTTACATGCTTTACACCCAGCCCACGCAGGTCAAGCACTAACACAGCTGTCACAAATAAAGATTCTTCATATGTAAAGAAAATGAGTAATGGAAAAGTTAAATATTACAACCTTTGTCAGCATATTTCATAAAGAAAAGTTCAAAAGCAGGTACCTGGGTAAGCCCTATGTATGATGATTCTTCTCTACAGTGGGTAGTCTTAAAGAGCCTTGTATTATCTTTATGCTGATTCTTCAGAAACTGGAATAACATTCTCTGTTTCCAATGACAACATGAGGTGGTGTTACATGTTTGTGATCTTTTAATCAATCAGAAGGTTCTAGAGCATACTGTTGTATGAATCATTTAACCTTGATCCAATAATTACATAAGTAAGTATATAAAGTAATATCTGTATTCTTATATCTGTACATATGCATAAGCATGTGCAGAGATGTGAGCATGTTCATGTATGCACATGAATTTCACAAAGGTGAAATACTGAGTTAATAAAAAAGACAGAGATGTTCAACAAATGAGTTTGTATATATTTCCCCAGTATCTACATCTGCTTCAAATTCAGATATACTCAGATAACTTTTAAAAGTTTAATAACTGTACCTTTATTTTTAATGAGATGAGTTCAAGACATTTGCTGTTCTTTAACATCAGACTAATTAGAAGCCCAGGAAATACAACCACTCTTCAGATAACATTCTGACTTTTGAATCGAGATTAAGGAAAAAAAAAAGCTTGACATTTTCTATACCCATGGAAATTATGGAATGTATTGTAATCAAGTGGTTTTATCTTATATGAATCAATGGTGTTGGATGCTCTAAGGATGCAGAGGTGTATTAAAACTGACTGGCTTCCACAAACTAACTGTACAGTTGAAGTATTAGAAAACCATACCATTCAGAAGGTCCAGATCAGAGTTTGCACCAATTAGGGCTAGAGAAGTTTCATTCCTGCTGATGTATTGTGGCCTCAGGTAGGCCTTATGTGAAACACAGGCAAGACAATGGCTTTACAATAGCTCCATTCATGGAGCTGAGCTCTGCTCAAGAGAGAGATGCTGTAAATCAGCAGCTTTTGAAGTATCTAACTAATTACAAAAGCACATGAATAAATCTAAAAATTTGCTAGATTCATAGAATTATAGAAACATAGGATTGTTTGGGTTGGAAGGGACCTTAAAAATCGTCCAGTTTCAACCCCCCTTCCATGGGACAGGAGGGACACCTTTCACTAGGCCATTCATAATATACAAAAATATTGAAGTTTATAAACTGCTATTGATAACTTTGTCTATTTTAAGTTAGATTTATCTTCCTGGAAAATCTTACTTTCTGGCCCAATATTACACCGAGCCCAAGAAGAGCATCTTCTTTGATGTCACAGGCTCCAGTTTATGAACACTTCAATATGTGAGAACTACAGGCATCTCTACAGCCAAGTTTTTTCCTACTTTTTCGCAAAATCAGCATGATCATCTTTCAAGAAACACAAATTAAATAGATTTTGAGAGTACAAACCTGCTGAATAAAGAGGCATTTATTATTTATGACACTGATTTAAATATAAAAGAGACAGCTTTGTTGCATTAAGCTTAATGTGAAAATGCAGCTGATAGGGATTCCTTACTTTACAGCTAGTAGCTATTCCTTCAGATCATCTAGGTACTGCTGGTAACACAAGGCTGTACTCCCCAAAAGGTTCTCAATGCTTCCTTCTCATTATCTGCAAAGACTTGCTATTTTTCACAGAACTTCTCCCTAACAGTCTGTAAAAGCCAGTCACTCCTCACGTTCTGTCCTTTTTTTCAGATTCCCCCTTTGTTATTTGTTATGTCCAACAATTTCTGTTCTGTAGTTTCTCATTTTCTGCTCAGTAAGCCTCAGGCCAGGATCCCCTGCCTGCATACTTTAACAACATTCCCCCATGAAGAGGAAAAATTAGTAAGCCAAAGAACTGCCTGTGGTTATCTAAGCTCCCTTAGAAATTTTCCAAAGAGCAATTAAGTCTAGCCTTCTTCTAAATTTAGCTTTAGGTGACAACATTCCACTTAGGTAATAACATTTTGTACATGCTTTTTATTCTCCCTCAACAGAAGGGAAAAAACCTCGCCTCTTATCCCCTCAGTTCCTAACATTATCAAATCTACTGGTAGAAAGTCTGACCTCAAGAAACTTCCCAGCCTCTTCATGTTTTCATCTATCTGATGCAAAATATCTTTATTAGCAAGTGAGCAGAGGGAATTGATTGGAGGCTCCTTCCCTACAGCATTTATTTTATGTTTCACACCTTATATTTAACTTTGCATGAAGGCACTCTGTGCTATGGCTTTCGACAGCTGTGACTCAAGATGAGGGTATCTGCTTAAAACACGCAATAATTCATGGTTTCCAGGGGTAGAAAGGGAGCAAGGTCAGCCACCCAGTTCCAGCTGATCAGGCACAGGCCCTCCTTCCACTGTCTATTCCTCACCAAGTAGAATTTATTTAACTAACCTTAAATACAACTCTCTTCTATTTCTACACTCATGACACATCACCTAATGGCAAATTGCAAGACTTCACGATTCCCCAAGATAAAGCCAAATGATAACAAGTAGGCACAGCTTCAGAGAATGAGAGGGAAGATTAAAATGGGAAAAAAATAAATATATAAAAATATATGAAAAGGAGTGGAGAAGTAAATCCAATAAGATATTAAAAATGTGTGAACAAAACCAAAAACTTCAGAAGCCTAGAGTAAAGGAGAAAAACACCAGAAACCTTTCCAGTGAGAAAAGAGGAAGGGAAAGCTCATAATATGGGAAATGAAAAGAAAAATCTTGCCAAAATATGACAAAAATATACAGAACAATAGTTGATAGGTAAAGAAAGAAAGAGCTTGAGAGAAATTATTTTAGGTGGGAAAAACAAGCAGAAAGGCCTATTTCCATGGAGAAGAGATTATAGTTGTCCTCCTAGTCATAAAGATTTCAATAATGTCTCTTAAAATCTTAACAGAAAATATAGCAGGAAATTAAGCCCTAATTAAGGGATGGAGGCTTGCTTTAATTTACCATGGAAAATTTTACAAAGCTTTTGTCTGAAATGAGAGTGTGCTCAGCAATTTTTAAATCCAGATTATAAATGTAGTTGTTTAAGAAGAATTTTGAAACTGAACATGCATTTATCCAATTTTTAGAAATCCTTTAAGACATTTTAGTTCACTGAATCTTAAAAATGTTTTTTCTATCAACTGGTTTCACACTTTCCAGTCAAGTCAGAAGTTAGGTGTCATGATGAAGAGCACAATAGTCATAGTCATGCTTAAACAGTTCTGCTTCTTATAGGCAAAATGGAAATTTGTCAGACCATATAGTTCTAAAATAAAATAAAATAAAATAAAATAAAAAAAAATAATAAGGTGGATTAGGCCTGAGGGATATAAAATAAAAAATATATATATTTTTAAAGGACCTGTTGATTAATTCTATAAAAAAATGTAACAGCAAAACTTATTTATATTGCTTTCATGTAAACTTTGTTTTGAAAGACAGGTTTTTTTGTCTTTTTTTTTTAAATGAGAAAATCATAAGTGTTTTTAATTTCTGTCTTAGGTCAAATAACCTCTTTTTAGCCTTGAAAAGTATCTTTTTCACTGCTACATTTGCTGACCATTTATGGACAAAATGCCTAAAAGCACCATCCAATTTGAACAGTTCATTCCTGAAATAGATTTATCTACTGCAGCCAGAAGAAGGGAAGCGTGGGAGATGGTACTATTTGCTCTTTACGAGTCAGAGCTCAATTTTGCAAACTTAGAGACTTAGGTGTGGTTTATTCCTGCAAGTTGTGTAGCTCCACAATAGTTTTGAAAGGCCTTGTGTGCCCTGGGGTGTGCACTGGAGGCAGGAATGTGTGCGTGGGCCAGGCTGACCACGCCTTGGAGCGGCACTCAACGTGCAGGTGCCTGCCCCAGCCTGCAACTCAGACAGGACCTAGGGCAAAATAGTAGCCTATAGGTGTGCATCAAAATTAATTTCTACCTTCCTTCCCATCAGCACCTTACATATGAAAAGGGAGATAAGCCAGAGAGAGGCTTTTTTTAGGCTGTGCCGCTTAAAAGGTGTACAGACCTCAGAGGGATTTTGAGCAAATCACTGCCCAGCTCACGAGCTGCCTTCCAGTGGGCTTGGCTGGAGGCATCTGCACTTTACCATGGAAACTAGTTGTTGACTATAGAGCTAAATAATTAACATTATATGTTTAAAATCTTACTTTAAAGCTAACGATCAATGTGGCTCCAGTCCATGATTTGAATTATAAGCTGATCTTGGAACTCAGTAATATTTACTAAGTAAATATATTCTTTAAAAAGCACATTATTAGTGTATACACAACCTTATACCGTCAGAAGAGAGAGTGCACTTAATTGGCAAAATATCAGAGAAAATAGGAAGAGATTTTTTCCTAGATGTGACCCCCTACTTTCAATATCTCTAGAAAGCTGAGGAAATGGTTTTTTATTGGACTGTCATCATACTAGAAAACACTACGAATTTTTTCATAATATTAGGTAGCCAGAGGTTTCATATTGAAATCTGAATGTCCAAAAACACAACAGAGACTTAGCTCTCACTAAAGTTGATTGAATTTTCAAATGACTAGGGAAACAAAAATATAGCACAGTTTATAAAATGTTACCTTTTTATATATCACATGAATATTATTTATAATAATAAATAAATTGTTCCATTTTAAAATTAAGAAAGTGGAGGAATTAAAAATTCCAGCTATGTTTGCATTTCAAAGGTAATAAGGCAATGTGGACATGGTTTACTGAGAAGGGAAGTCATATTTTATTTATATCAATTCTCTGTTTCTTTAATAAATCATGATTTCAAAACACGCATACACACACAACTTTATTTATATTTAAGCCTAGCTTCCAGTCTAATTTCTCTGACAGTGGTGCCAAATTAATCTGAAAGCCATTCTGAAGAGCTGAAACGCTGGAGGTAGAGACTCTTTCAGCTTAACTTGACTCCTCCAGGTGGCAGTGAACCGCAGGCATCACGGCTCCTCGGGGCATCGTTGAAAACCTAGTCACAAGTATAGGGGTCATGTGTGAGAGTGCGCAAAACCAACAGTGTTTTTTTCCTTGGCAGGCAGCCTGCCTGCCTACCGACAAAGAAAGTTTAACATTCAAGGAGGACAAGTCTTTAAGGCTGGGACTCTGGAAGGAGACCATGATGACCTGTCAGTGACCCCATTTTTATTGCCCCAACTGAAAAAAATCTTCTGATGGCTTGTTGAAACCTCTTGTACTGAAACAGAGACAAGCGTGCAAAGTCTTCTGCTGAAGAATGAGCGGGGTACGGGAGGCTGCCGGCGCGGCAGCAGCCTGCATCAGCATCGCTGCCGCATCGCGGCCCCAGCGGTGCTGGCAGCCCCGGCCCCGCAGCTGCCTGCCCAGCCTGCCAAGGAGCCAGCAGCTGCTGCTGCTGCTGCTGCCGCCGGGGAAACTGTTTGCTACAGCTGAGCAGCTGGGGCCCGCCACTGCCATGCAAAGGCTTGAAATAATAGCTTGAAATGGCGAGGGATGTGGCACTGAGAATTGAGCATTAAAATTTTCTGTTACAAAACACAACAAAAATGTTTAAACAAAGACAAATGGCCCTGAAAACACTAAGTGCTGATTTGTTTGAAATAATAGAAGTTATAAAAAATTGAGTACGTTAAGTGGTTTCCTTAGCTATTTGCAGCAGTAAAGGGTGGGGAGTGTTGCTCAGTTCAACCCTAATTATTTTGGCTGTAATGTGCCAATAAAAAAAAAAGGCATCTAAAACAGATACTAAATCTCACCTAGTCTTACCTAATCGCTTTACCTAATGATAAACTGAAGCAACTTCTATGATGCAATTATAAATCCCCCCAAAACATCTAAACAAATTCATAGCTAAACAAAAGTTCTGAGGAAGGATGCTCATGCCCAAATTTGGATGCCTGAAGGATTATTCTGAGTTACAAAAGTATAACATTTCCACCAACTCAAAGTTTCAAACAAACCCCTCAAGTGGCTCATTATTAGGGTCTAAAATGTGAATTTAAGAACTGAACTCTAGACTTAGTTTTACAGGTTTCCTGCTTTTGGCTTGGAGGTGCATCTGCACTCAGGAAATGAAGATGTAAAAATAGCATTGTCTTAGTCAAGGATTTGGCCCATATAAGTAGATATCTCTTCCAGCTCATAATGATGTACTCAATTGATTAAAAAAAATCACACAAAAAGCTTCCCATTTATTTATTCCCATCCATTTCCAGGAAAAATGTGCCATAAGGACATGCACTGGTTTCTATTCTGCATGAGTATGCGTTCGTTAACTCAGAGCTATCTGAGGTACTACCTCCAGACATGCTAGTAAGTAGTTTTATTTGTCTTATTGGTTTTGGGGCTATTGGTATTTTTTGCTACAAAGCTATGCCCTGACAGCTACTTTCCTTAGGAGGGATGAAGCTGTCAATCATGAGAGTGAAGTCCGTAGGAGCTGAGGATGCCTTGTTCAGCAGCAGCACCCAGGCTTGGCAACTCATTACCAAGGGAGATTAGGATGAACACAAACCTTTCTGGCTTCAAAGCAAAGCAAAAAATTCACTTCCTTACCTTATTTCTCCTGTCACATCTCCAAGTGAAGGTGAGAAAACGGAAGAGGAGAATAAGGAAACACAGGGAGTAATAAAATCAAAGAGAATGAAGAGGTGGGGGGAAGGTAGTGAATGCTTCACTTCTCCTTAAAACTATCTTCACTGAGAAATCAAAACCATGAAATATTACACACGAACCATTATCAACCATGAGATTCAAAACTTGTTTGAGAACAGTAGAAGGTGTTCAGAAATCATAATTTTGGGCAAACTAGGTTATGCAAAGAGACAGATTCCCGCACTTTTGTTTTTAACTGTGACATGACAAATGATTCATGGGTTTCAGGACCAGAAGTGAGCATTATAACCATTTATTTATCTGCAGTTTAAAACAGACTTGTATCACCTGAAAGTCCACCCTGATCAGGTCCATGACTTTGTTTGATTGGCAGTGTGACCATTAGAAAGACCATGAGGAATGTATCACACACTGCAACTAGATACGTGAGATCTGATGTGCTCTCATCTTTTGAGCACCTGTGGTTTGGACCATTTTTTGTGGTCTAGAGGGTGTACTTTAATTTGCATGATCTGAATTTTTTTTCCCATTGGTTTTCATCAGTTATGTGCAGTTCAGCATCTCTTACTTTCTAAGTAGTTTCACAGACTTAAGTCAAGCAGTGCATCTTATTAAGGAGAAGTATTTTCATTTTTTTTTAAACATTCAAGATATTTCAAATTCTCTCTAACCTCAAGTGCATGGAGTAAGTATCAGATTGGTGCATAAGCAGAAAACCACTTCTATTTTCCAGCTGTTGGATATTACGCTTTACTCCATTAATGGTCTGTTGATAGAGGGTTTTTCTGGATAAAAAATATAATACAATAATAATTAACTAGGTCTCTATCACTTGGATTTCCCTGGCATTGAACAGATGAAATGGCAGTGTCTTCTTTCTTCTCTCCTTTACATGTCCCAATAGTGACAATAATAAAATAGCCAATGAAAATATTACTGCCTTGTTGCATAATTATTTTAACTGGCATTTAATTTAGAGGATGTTGCAGGGGGTGGTCAGGGCGGCTTCAGCTACAAGAAAAAAAAGTATTTCTAATTTAGAGGACATCTGCATCTTCACTGAACTTTACACATTCATGCAGAATAGCTTGATCAGTCACTGTTTTCTTACCATGATCTAAAAAAGGGGCTTTCTTTGAAAATCCTAAATTCAATTGAAAGTCTTATAATTTCAATTGTTTACTTCACTGGACAAAGTGACAGTATGTCTCTCACTGACTTTTATGAAGATGAAATGTTTAATAATTTAAATATGCAACCATATATTACAAGCAAATGTAGATACATATGTATAAATACCTACTTTTAAGGCTGGAACTGAAGACTCAGACAGGATAAAAGCTTTTACCTAAGGGACTGCAGTGCTGAGAATGATTCTGAATGTCAGAAAGTAATCCCAGAAGTGACTCTTTTATTCTGTCAAGTAGACTGTAGCAAGGAAGTTTACAGTATGCTGGCTTGGTCAGCCATGGAGACTACACACAAGCTGGATGTGATTTAGATCTCATCAGTTGATGTCAATTTACTTTCAGAAAGCAAGGCATCAAATAGGAAGAGTTTCCTGTCATTCCTACTTCAGCTGGGTTATCCTTTTCAAGGCAGATTCTGATCTGATCCTCCTCCTCTTGCAAGAATGTAGGTAGAATGCTTTGATATGATATTTTAATTATTAATACTCATTACTCTCTCCCACTTACCGTACTTGCATGACTATGCAAGTAATATTTGACCCAGTGCTATGAAATGCACAGTGATTAGATGTTCCAATTGCTGTATCAGAACTTCATTATTCCTATCACCATAAAGATGCAAGAGCAGTCTGGATGAAATATTGATTCATCAATTAATCATCAGTTAAACGTAAGCAATAACTCTCTGTACTGCAGAAAGTAAACATAGGAGAAGAACTTTTATACCTATGCCTGTGATTTTTCAATCTATTTTTCACTGTAATTAAATCAAAAAGCCATTCTGAGTGGTAGTATTTTCTTAATGTAGAATGATGTTGTGAATCAAGTTTTTACTTTTTCCATCAGTGAATAAGAATATTTCTCGGGTGCTGGGAGCTCACACAACAGCACATAAGTTTAGCAGATTGACATGTGTGCATCTGCCCTATTTCTCATCCATCACACTTTTTTTCCAATTTCCTCTTTATGAATATCTATAACCTCTATTGAATTACTTATTCTGCATATTTTATCTCAGTATTTTTCAGTGAAACAGGTCAGGGCAAGTAGGTTCCATGATGAAGACAATGGTCTGAGAAATTATTATCTCCTTAAAAGCACAATACAGAGATGATTATCTCACTGTATTCATTACTGTTGCAGCCTTACCTTGAGTACTGTGTGCAGTTCTGGGCCTACAACTTAATATTAAGGATGGGATGGTCCAGAGGAGGGCAACAAATTTGGTGAAATGGCTGAAATGCCTGTGCTGTGAGAAAAGGCTGAAGACTTTGGGTTTGTTTAGTTTGGAGAAGAGGAGGCTGAGGGGTGACCTCATTGCTCCCTACAGCTTTCTAAGGAAAGGATGTGGTAGAGAGGAAAGGACTGAGCTCTTCTTTCTGGTATCCACTGATATCCAGTATGAGAACTCTTCAAAGGTTCAAAGTTGCACCAGTGAAGGTTGAGACCGGACATAAGGACGTATTTCTTTACCAAGAAGGTGTTCAAACACTGGAACAGGCTTCCTAGAGAGGTGGTCTGTGTCCCAAGGCTGTCAGTGTTTAAGAGGCATTAGGACAGCACACTTAACAATATGCTTTAGCTTCTGGTCAGCCCTGAAGTGGTCAGACTGTTGGACTAGATGATATTTGTAGATCTCTTTCAACTGAAACGATCCATCCTGTTCTGTTCTGTTCTATTCCATTCCATTCCATTCCATTAAATCACAAAGTATTCTATTCTAGCGTGAAGAAAGGTCTTATTCGTATTTTATATTTTGCCTCTCCTAATTATGTTTTACGTTTAGAAAGGGATACTCCAGATTTCAAAGAAGGGAAAATTTGAGAAAAATCCAAACTATTCTGCTGCATTGGAAATTAAGTACTATCTCTGCACGTTCCTGAAAATAATCTATATTATATTCTTATGTAAATGCTTCTTATGATCACCCCAAGACCATTGCAACAACCTTAATACTGGTTTGTCTTTTATTGTATTTAATAACTATCTCAGTCTTAAAGAGACATTATTGGATATATTAATTCTGCTATTGTTTATCTGAAACAAAGAGACCTCAAACAATACAAAACAATAGTCTACATGAAAGTGGAAGAGCATGACGGTTTCAGTTTCTGCTGGAACAGAGAGTGTTCAGAAGTTAACCCACACTCTGCAGTTAAATTGACACTATAAAAATAGACAATTCTCTTAGAAAGGAATGGGTACTCAGATCACAGCCTCATTTGAAGCACACTAACCATTACCATATAGACTTGTGTGCACACGCCCATGTGTCTCCTGTAAAACAAGTCCTCAGTTCTTCACTGTGACACTAAACAACTTCAGGTCATGTGCAGTGAGGTGCCTGCCAACCTCTCAGGCTACGGCTGCACTGTGTAGTACAGCCCAGCAGCAGGAGATGGGAGCAGTGCTGAGGACTGACGTGCACAGAACGTGCTTTTCAGAATTTTATTTCAGGCTAGCTGCAGCCTGGCCCTGAAGGACTGAATGCCCATCAGTAATTGGAGGGAAGAAAGGTACTCTTGGAATATATTTTCTAATTTCTCACCACCCAAAGGGGCAAGAGAAAAAACACTTCAGAACTTTCAAGGGAGCCAACTGGAATGACAATGTTGTTATCATTGTCCACAGGGCACTATATGGAGACACAAGGAAAGGCTCTTCAAAAGCACACCCCCAATCCAAAATGAAAAAGTAATGAAGAAGCACCTGTAGAAGCGTTATTAGGTGCAAACTTTAATCCCTCCTGACAGTTGAAGGGAATGAATTGTGGCCTTCACAGCTTGGGTTAGTGATGTAATTAGATAAAACAGTGGTAATAGTATCAGTGGTGCTCTGTCTGGCTGCCATTTCCTGAGAGAAAACCCACTGTGCACCTTAATGAAGTCTTCTGTACAACCATTTTGTGTGCTATTTGGTGCCTGCTGTACTCACACTTGAGAATACCTGCCAAATCTGGCTGTTTGCAGCATTTAGTCATATGTTTTGTGATCAGATCCTGAGAATCAGGCCCGGCAAATTTCCTGCGAAATTGGTTTGGGAGGTTTTCCAGTTGGTGGGCTGGTTCTTCCTGTGGTCTGTAGCAAACCACTGCCCCAAGCAGACAGAAGGTGTTGTGCCACCTCCTAACCTATGGCTATACAGCCATTTATATGGTGCATGTAGTCCCAATAAAGAATGGGAATGGGGAATTTGTGGGTTTTTTCCCTGAAAAGATAATTTTCTTGAACCATTGCAATGGGGGTTGGCATTAGGTCACTTAAACTGCACCAGGATCATGCATTGAATCTGTCATATACCTTTATCAAAACTTCGAAATGAGATAGGTGAGTGTGTAACAGGAACTTTTAAAGCATTTGAGGCTAAGCTTTACTGACTGTAAATAAAAAGAGACAAGCAGGAAGAAAAATGAATAAAAGTAGCATTGAAAAAGAAGTAAATCTTCCGTTGTCTTTAAGCCTGGATCTACTGGAGGTAAGCAGGGGCATGTTTCTGTGACCAATATTTCAAAAATGAAACATATAATTTCCTGATTTCATTTTCATAATAATCTGAAACCCATTGGATTATCACTGAGAAAAATCACAGTGTAGCCAGGCAACCCAGAAATCTCATCTTTTGTACTTAACATTGGATAAATATTCAATCGGTTATCAACATACAAAATGCAAATATTTCCTCACTTTAGCTATATTGAAACATAATAGCTTCAGCCAGCTTCTTACTTTTTCATTGCTTGCTGATGTAATTGTATTTAAAAGTGCTTGTTAATGGTGTTTTTTTTTGTATATATATAACAATGAATTGAGAGTGGTAATCCAAGCATTATCATTGTTATTATTATTATTTACATTTATGTCAAATCTTTCATGGAAATATCCAGGAAGAACCCCAAAGGCATCACCTTCACTGGTTCAATTATTCAGGGAAAGCCTCAAAATCAGTCCTGGCAACTGCATGACACAAAGGATCTGTCTGTCTTTAACTATTTTCATACGCTTGTAGCTTTAAAGTTACGTTAGTAAACATTGAAGGTCTCAGAATGAGATCTTGGTTTGTTCTTAGAACTTCAAAATTTTTTGGGAAATATATTCAGCATAATGAGCAAAATATGATTAATTTCTAGCCATAGAAAGTCCTTTAGGCTTCTGATGTGTTATTTATTCCAGAATTTCATTTTAATTAGTAAGAGCCATGGAATGGGCACAGGGGAATATATGAGAGCAGAACAGCTATTAGGCAGATATAGATCAGCATATAGACCTCAGCTGCTGGTAGATCACCTTTTCCAAAGACCTAAAAAACAATAACATAAGCAAGACTCTATTGATGCTGACTCAGTGTTGCTGCCTTAGTGGACAGCAGCAAGCAAAAACAGACATGATTTTGGTAAATAACGTGTGGTAATACAAATTGGAGACTACATGCTTTTACCTTTTTTTTCAACTCTTCCTTTTTATCAAACTGAGAATGTAGTTCATTTAGTACCACTTGAGCTTGTGACTGTGAACATATACGTAAAAATGAAAATGAACAGGTATTTTCCTGCACTACAGATGATTATCCGATGAATCTCTTTATTGTCTATTTTACCTAGCTTGGCAGAATCAGCTCTCCTCAGAGCTTCAGCAAATAAAGTCTCAAACACACTGATCAGGTGAACCTTAAGTAGCTATGATTTATGATATTCAGTTGCTAAATTCAGACATTGTATATTATGTTGTCATTTTGTAGACTCGGGAATCTAAAGTGATACCAATAACTCAAGGAGTTAATTTTTTCACACAGTTGGAGATTTCATATCTGGAAGCTTTTATTATCCAAAGGCAATGAGGAGATGAGGCTGGGTGAGAAGACTCCAGTCAAATTGGTTGAAATGTTAGTTTTGTTCCAGAAAAAATTGAAACCTTTACAAGTAAGGTAAGAAAGCTGGTTTGAAGAGCAGCTGAGCTCAAGAAAAAAGCAAAATAAAGGAAACATGGCTATGTGATACTGCTGGGATAGTCACAGCATGCATTTCTGAATCAACATCTGTCACTGATGGGACCCCCTCAGAGGAACGTTTGCAGGAGAGTACTTACTTCATCAATATCATTGAATTTTAGTGATGACTGATGCTGAGAAGACAAAATACATAGACATGTAAGGCAGTGCAATAGCAAAAAAAATTGAAAATAGGAAAAATTGTTCTTATGTCATCAAATTAATAATTTGTGACCCATCCTTTTAATAGCATAAATTTACTTTTTCAATATTCATATTCCCAGAGATATATGTATTTATGTTTCAGTAATATTTTGTCATTTCATAGCATGATAAAAACAATCTAAAAAATAAATACATATCATAAAAACAAGAGGGGATAATGTATTTTTAAAATTCTATATAAATACCCATGTCAACCTAACCTGTTTAGAAGGGTTCTATGAATATTATCTCTATAAATTATGACATATATATAAATATATGTAAAGTATGAATTTACCTAAAGAAACAATTATTCCTGCCCATAATTTGTTTCTGGCTGAGACTGCACAGTTCTACATCATCCAGTCTCAATAATTGTCTCCACAAAGATTAAAAAATGTGGACCTTTGTTTACCATTACAGCTGTTACTAAAATATACTGTGAATGTTTCCAATAAATGTTACAGTAGCATAGAAGTCTCTCTAGTCTGGAAACTCTCCAATTTCTATAATCAAAAATCGCATTGACCTTTGTAGGGAGTGTGAGCATGAATGGTCAGTTCATATGTAAGAAAATGTAAGAAATACGATCTCCCCCTCCTTCTTGCTTTGTTCCAAAACTTTTTCTTTTCCTGCTTCCTAGGTTACAGTCACTGCTCTGCAAAGAACTATTTTGCTCCTCTGTCCCTGATATGGAACCACATCCTTGATGGAATTAAAACACATTTTGTTTGCTTGTATCCTGAGAGCAAATGATCAAGTTACTTCCAGCAATTTCTTGTCATCGTCAATGAAATTTATTGCTCCCCAATTTTCATGTGAGACCTGTAAGTTGCACTACCTGTATTTTTATGTTTCCTTGAAATTATTGATGATTTAAACATGGAGATAACAAGAACAGATTTCATAAGAACCTCCCTTTCTTCCAATGTGCAGGCATACATCTGTGCTTTGGAAGGTGTAATCCAACTCAAGAATTCCCTGTCATCACTTAAATAAAGCTATTTCTAAGGCAGATCGTTACAGCCATTTAGTTACTCAATTTAATACCAGACAAAAGATCTGGGGAAAGAAAATCCCAAACATATACAAAAAATTCTTCCTCTCATTAACGTGGATGTTACTTTCTAACCTCTGATATTTATTTTTTTTTTAGTGAATGGCATCTTACCAGGTTAGTTAAATTCTTATTATTTCAATATATTCTTATTTATTTAGTAAGTTCAATAGGACAAATACAAGATGTGCTTTTTCAATTACTTATTTCTCCCCATATTTAAAACAAGACTCAGTGAGGAATAAGATAGGCTTTAGATAATGTGATCATTAAATAATCTATCAAAACAGATTCTCTTTCAGATGCTTCACAAAAGCCTTACTTGAAAGAATTACAAAGGTTTCTGTCTTAAATATTTATTTTTAAAAAATTATTGTCCAAATTGGATGCTTTGTACAGTAGCAAAACTTGCAACTCAGAGTCTTCTGACTAGTTGTAGAAAAGACACTGATGATTCTTAAATTTTAAGGCAGAGAGAAGCTTTGGGGTTAATTACTACAGGACTTTTGAAATTTCCTGTCTATTGATACGTCTTCAATATGATGATTTATTTACAGGAGTGAACTCGCCAAAGAGGTATGGTTTTGGACAAAGGTCAGTAAAAGAGAATGCAAATTGCCAGCAAGAATGTCTCTTGTATGAAAGCCAGCAAACCTCACCAGGTCTCAGAAGTGATGTACAGTGGATGATTCAAGTGAAAGGTTAAAAGGAGTGTAAGTACAAAAAAGTTGCACCTCTATTGGTACAGTAACTGAGTTGTTGGTAACCGGCAGGTAAGGCCTTTTTGGTCTTGAGATTGTTCTCTGGACATTTCCTTTTACTGATGTTTGATAAACCTATCATACATTAATTTCCTGATTCTTCTTCTAGCCCTTATAATAAGCTCTATCATTCCATGAAAACTGTGACTATATTGTATTTATTTATAATAAGACCTTCTCTTTAATTTCTTTTAAGCGTGTTCCCTAACAATTTTGCTATGAGATAAACTTTACTTGGTTATAGTATTTGTACTGTTTGAGATTTTACATAATCCTGTTATACACTCCTCCTATCAGCCATCTCATTTCTAAAGCAAAGAGTATTTTTAATCTCCATGTTTCTGATCTGATTTATCTTCCATCTCTGAAACTGCCCTACTTCTGCTGCTTTTTTTTAACAGGGATGATCAGAATTGCATCCACAAGATGTAGACTCACCAGACATGTATGGTGTCATAAAGACAATTTCTGTTCTTTATTACTTTCATAATATTTCCTAAATTCTATTTACCACTTTAACTGCCTCTGAACATTCAGCTGATGCTTTCAAAAATCTACTTATAATGACTACAAGATCTTTTAGAGCTCATTATTGTGCATCTATAGTAGGGTTATTGTGTTTCTCCCACCAAATGCATTATTTTGCATTCATTGGCATTGAATTTTATCTGCCATTTCATTCCCATTTGCAGAGTTAATATCACAAGATATTCCTGCAGGTCTTCACAGTCAGCTGTAGATTTTAACTCACTATTCTAAACATATCTTTTACCTACACCACTGACTCTGTCAAAGGACTCCAGCAGATTTGAGAAGCAAAAATTACGTTGCAAATCACATTCCCTTTACTTAAAGCACATTGACCTTTTCCAATGTATTATAGTTGCTTCACTATCTAATAAGCCAATCTTTCTCATAGCATTTATTTATAGTCTCAGTTTTGAAATCAAGCACCTAGAGATATCTGGATACCTCTTGCTGCCCTTCAGAGAGGCTAATTTGACTGACAGATTGGTTACCATAGTCAGTATTTCAGCAATTTGATATTTGAATTTCCTTAGTTCTCCTAGTTAAGAAATTGTATTGATGTCTTGCTACAAGGTATTCTGTTGAGCTATTCTGACATCTGACAGTTTGATATGAGACAGTTGCTCCCTCCTTCTCCTCATTCTTTGTGTATTAGTGAAAATAATGAATTTAAATTTTATGCTATGGCCTTGTCTTTCTCAACATCAGTCAGTATATTTCAGTTGTCTGTTAAACTTTATTTCTGGTTGGATCCCTGCTTCTGACATGTTTGAATAAAACTGGGGGTTTTCATTTTTATGCAACTAACAACTTGTTCCTTGAAATCTCTTTTTTCTTTTATTGCTAGGGGTTTATATTCAGAAAAATAAATTCATATTAATGGATTAGAGTTTCTATGTTATTTCATATTTTTCTTCTTCTAGGCTTTAATTTTTATGAAAATACCTTTTTTTTTTGGCTAAGACTTTCTTTTACTTTGATGTTTTAGTAAAATGGGTGCCTTGCTTGATTGCTTACTTCAATGCTTAAGGTGAATTTTATAAGGAAAGTGCAGGATAATATGTAATGCTAAGTAGTCTTCACTCTGTCATTAGCATTTTACTTTTTTAGCTGTTCCTTCTCATATCTCTAGTTTCCAAACTGCCGCAGAACCTAATGCTTCATGCATGGAGAAAAACCCCAAAAGAACAGGGGCAACATGTAGTGATACCTAGACTCTAAGCATTTTGGGTCTTGGATTTCCTGAACATAGGTCTTTGTATTTATCTTTTGATTTTCTCCACATATTTGTCAAGTACATTTTTCACTCAGGTATTGCCTCCTTTTCTATGCTTCAGACCCTCAGGTAGCAGCTTCTACTTATAACGCATTTCATTTACAGGTATACAGATGTCTGCACAGTTCTATCCTTCATGAACAGCAATTTTTTCAAAAACCAGTAAGAGAAACGTGCTGAAGTTTCTGCTAAGGCAATAAGGCTGGGTGATTTGGTAGGATTAAATTTCTATTTATTTATTTATTTAGTTGCATAATCCTGGGTAAATGATCAGTATTAAATGAAAGATGTTTTATCTAATGACTGTAGCATATTCAGTTGAGACTGCAATTTACTCTGTACATGTAGATGAACAAAGTTTAAGACCATGTAAAATTGAGATAGTTTAATAGGATTGCTGAAAGACCTTTTGACACATCTTTTATTAACTTCAAAATATGTGATTATTTTGACCATTGCAATTTTGGGTTCATTAGGAATGTCATAGAAAGATTATGCAAATGAGGACTGCTTTTTAAGCTCTTGACTTCTTTCTGAGAGAGCTCATCAGGTTTTTGAGGCTAGTGACATTCAATCTTTTGGTCACAGTAGGTTTTTTTTTTTT
The DNA here is from genome assembly GCA_013399195.1 of Dicrurus megarhynchus. NCBI lineage: Eukaryota > Metazoa > Chordata > Aves > Passeriformes > Dicruridae > Dicrurus > Dicrurus megarhynchus. The sequence goes on from VXAD01012607.1 coordinate 840,555, forward strand.
TTTGAGGAACTGAAGAAGGGAAAATGTTTTCAAATTTTCGGAAGTTTATGAGATTTGCTTTTCTCACTGCAATGATGAATGGGTTAAAACACATGAATTTTTCAGTTTTGAAAATTATATTTTTTAAATCTATGCCCTGGCACCATTAGGCAGTGTGGGCAACAGCCAACAGCTGTGGCTGCCAGGGTTACACTGGGGAGGGGGACTCATCTGATTTCAGAGGTTTTGTGCTCCCCCTTTCCAGGAAGAGGAGGCCAGAAGGAAAACCAGAAGGAATTCTGGAAATGTGTGTTATTCCTGCTTTGCATTTGGGTCGTTGGAATTGTTTTGATCTGATTTACTTCTCAGCTCGCAGCATTTGGTTTGCAAGCTGCCAAAGCAGAGTTATTAGTAGAGCATTAGAAACTCAGAATTTCTTCTTCAACTTAGGGTTTAAAATCATACATTCTGCTGCTGGGATTCAACTTGCATCAGGAAACGATGGTGTGGAGTTTCATCACCAAAAGACAGTAAAAACAGTTCTGTGGAGTCTTAACAGAATATTTGAAATGTCTACAGAACTTCTGTGGGGATCCACAGGCAGAATTAGAGATCCTCTGAGAGCCAGGTTTAAATATTTTATCATCAGAAATATCATTTTATGTAAGGATGATGTGCTCAAAAACTACACAGACGTTGTTTTAATGGCATCTTAAGTGAAAGATTGCTTCCATTCTTTCCATAATGTGACTGATCCCACATCTGGGATAAATTCAGTGCTTTTTCCAAGAGAAATCCTCACAGTTGTTTCCTAATTCCAGCAAAGGCAGTGTAAGAAGGCAGGCACTGCTACTAGGAGGCATCAGAAAGCACCAGATGGGGGGGAAGCACGGAGAGATGAGAGGCTGAATTTCCACCTGTAAACTTGAAGTGGCTGTCTGAGCTTAACTGTAATTTATCTGAGAAGGGGGGAAATATTTATCTTTTTGCGAAGCTTCTGGGTTTATTGTCTTTTGTGTTGACTTTGCATTTTTTAAAAGACTTTCTTTGGACTTCTGGGGCTGTCACCTAAACTGTGGGAAAAAAAAAAACCTCTCCAACACTTTTAGTGTTAGAGGATCAAGTCATTAGTTTATTCTGGCCAGGATATTGTTGACTAAAGTTACATTAAAAAATTTAAACTTGTTATCTTTTCTAACAGGGCCTTGATGGTTTTATTTGCATTGGTTGATTTGGGGTTCTTTTTGCAGATGAAAATGCTTCCTTCAAGCTGTTAGACCACTGCCAAGGGCCTCTGGTTTATTTATTCTCCATTGCAGTGGCTTCTGTTTAGCTCACTGAATGGCAGCCTGATTCCTGGCAGCTGCTTTAAATCTGCATGACCAGAAAGGTTGGGAGGATATGAGGGAGTGAAGAGCCCCATGTGCTCTTTCAGAGGTAAAATCTATTCAAGTTTTATAGATGTTTTAGGCATAAATGCATTTGGAATATAACTAATTAATCTATTTATATACTTCTGCAATGAACCAAGAAGTGCTTATTTTCTACAAGCTATCAGAGCAGTTACTACTTGTGGTCTATTTTGCATATTACAGGAAAAAGGTTATACTAAAAGTTTTTACAATTCTGCATTTAACACCATTTACATTTTTCTTTTCATATTTTAAATGATTAAAAATATTTAAATGAAAAAAAAAGTATTTAAATAACTTCCATACAGCATTATATAGTTTAAATGAAAGAAAAAAATCTGGTTTTAAAGTACAGAGCCTATACTCAGAGAAGCTTGTGACACTTTGTGATAAACTCTCTTTCTCCTTGCATCAGGTCCTTTCATAAAAGCACCAAGTCTGTGACGCTGCACAAACTCCTAGAGCTTTGCTTTGAAAAGAAAAAACCCTTCAGAGGAAGTGCAGAAGAAATCCTCTGTGCTTTTGCCCAGAACGATGAATTTGAACTCCTAATACAGTGCATCCTGATGTCTGTTAGGCCTCCTCATCATGACAATTCCTCTGTTTGGCCTGGGAAAAGAGCCTGATAATTTTGCTCTTTTGAACCGGTAAGCATAATAGGTGCCTAAATATCTATTAAGTACCTATTATGTACCCATTAGGTAGAATAATAGCCTATCTGAATATGGCCTTAATTGCTTCTGTGTAAATGTTCCAGAAATTTGTGTGCTAACAACAGTAAAGACTTCCACTGCTGAAAGAAAACCTATAGCAAAGTCACAGCTTCTTGATAATGGGCCATTATCCATTAACTGTACTCACATAAAAAGACATCTCTTTTGTAAAATGCCCTTACAATGGGACTGCAGCTGAGAGATTATATTTCCTCTAACAAGTGTTGTCTAATCAAACAGAGGCAGCAATTTGCAAAGGCCAGAAGGGCAGCACAGAAATTATTCTGAAGGCCCAAAAGGTGAGCCAGGTTCTAGGAGGATGCCTGTAAAATAAGGTAGGAAAAGCTGATGGATTCTTTGGGCAGGGAAACCTGCAGGAATTGGCCAAGGAAATGTAAGAGTCTCCTAAAAAAACACAGTCTGAAAAAAGCCTGAAGAGGAAATTGAGAAAGCAGTAGCTGTAACATAGGGGAGTGTCCATCTTCAGGCCTTTCCTTGCAATAGGGACTACCTACAGTCATTCCTCTGTGTTTTCTCATAATTTTCCTGCTTAAGAAAAAGACGAATGAGAGCAAAGTGAAGCCTTTTCACTGGATATGAAGGAAATGCATTTTCTTTTTATGTGACCAGCATTTTTCAAGTCCAAGTCCATCAAGCCCTGTCTTTACAGTATCCAAATTCACTTGCAATGTTTTGCATGCAGAAGTTGAACTCTTCATTTCTGTACCAACAGAGGAACGGCAGTCAGAAGACTGCAAGCAGGAGGCAAAAGCCAAGGAAACAGAGCCTAAATTTTGCACGTGCTTTCCTGCACAGAGATGCTGCAGCATTTCTGTACAAGTTTGACAAGTACTGTAGGTAAAAGAGGTCCAAAGAGGTTTCCCTTCTCCTCTCAGTTTTCTTCTCTCAGAGATGTGGGGGACCAAAGAAAAAGTGCTACTATACGTGAGGAACAGAGGAGTTATCACAAGTCCCGTGATATAGTATTCCACGGAGTCTTCATGCATTTCTACTGTTTGGAGTGAACAGAAAGCCATAAGGACATTTGAATGGGATAAAGAGCATTCTGAAATTTCTTGTGTTCGGGTGATAAGGAGTTCTCTGTATCATCATACATGTATCCTCAAGTAGTTTACTTATGGCGAATCCCAGTATTATATCTTGGCTAGGAAACTGATTATTTCATTTTTCATCTAGGGACGGCAAACAACAAGAACTAATTAAGCATAAGAGTGATGTGAGACTGACAAGCAGAACAATTTCTTTTTTGCTTCTGACCATTATCTGATGTGATTTTTTTTTTTTCTCTTTCTGAAAAAAATAGAATGATCTTTAATTAAAAATGCCACCATTTGAATGACTCTTCATGACAGTGAGGTTAAAGACCATAATTTCTGGCAGCTTTAATCATAAATCCATGAGACCATCTTACATGAATAATACAGTCAAAATAACAGATTATGTGTTAGTAATAATGATTTAATGTTTGACACTTTTTTGCTTAATTTTGTTTGTGTTTATGCAGAAAGAACTACTACATCTTTTGCTAATGGCATAAATAAATACATCAACTTCCAGCTCTCATTCACATGGTATCTGCAACATAATGGAGCCCTTAATGCATTACACTGCTGCTGCCCAACTCCTGGCATGCAGGTTGAATCTATTCCCCAGGTGATTCACCACGTCACAAAGTTTGTTTGTTCTCTGGTCCATGAGCAGCACACTGTAATAAAATCTGGCTATAGTTGTCAAAAAAGTTGAAGAGTCCTGTTTTATATCACCCTTAGGCAAGCTAAGTTACAGTGAGCATCAGTAAGAATGCAGAGTTACCTAGTCATTGGAGGGATTGAGAAAAAATTCCTAAAGTAGTCAAATGGTTTTCTGAGATTTTTGATTCAAACATTATTACATAAAAAGATAAAACTGAAATTAAAAAAATTCCTTTCCACATGTAAAGAAATTTTTCTATTTTGTTAATTTAGGACACTGACTTGCACAGCAGTGCATAAGGAACACACATGGGAGGTTTTCTCTTGACAGCATTCCTCTAAGAGGTGAGGAATGACCACCCTGGGTAGGTAAAGGATGTATTCTATTGAGCCATCACTTCTGGTTTTTTTACTAGGGGAATAAAATCTAGAAAAATACCACTATATTAATGCATGTATTTTCATCATCAGGATCTCTTTTAAATTAATTTATTCCAGCTGAGGAAAGCTTGCATTAATTTTTTTAAAGTTTCCATTTTTATTTGAAAAAATTCATAATTTTACACCTGCCTGTAGTCTAGCACATCTTACTCCTGACTTAAAAAAAATAAAGGGGTGCAAAACAGAATTATTTTCTTTATTCAATAGTTCATCTAATGAAGTGCTGTTCTGAAAATTAATTATACAGAACTGAATGCAGCACAGATACAAAATAATCTATGTATTTATAAACCTTGTTATCTTTAAGAAATTTGTATCAAAGTTATGAGAAACCAGACTTACATCTGATTGGTATTTTGTTGTCTTTCTACAAATGTTCTACTGTATTTTGAGATAAAAACTGGTATAGATCCTTTCTGAACAGATTTTATAGGTTCTTTTTTTCTCATATGTACTGTTATAGCTCAGACTGAATAAATGATGGGTGAAGCTAGTGAGTAAAGTATTTGCAGGGAGTTCAAGATAAATTTTAAAAACTGTTAAAGTCAAATTTCTATCAGGTATTTCAAACCCAGATCCTAGTTTGGGTAATGCTGTGAAAGACTGGTCAGAGACAGAGCAATGGAAGTGAAAACTGAGGGAAGATTTTGAATGTAGCAGCAGTGAATACAGTTTGCATCAATAGGCAAAAAAAAAACTTTCAGAATATCACAAACTGAGAGAGGAGAGAGTGCCCTTTGGAAAGGAGACTTAGGAGCTCTAAGCAGAAAAACTGTCCTAAGCTCTCTGTGTTCAGAAAAACAAATCATCTATCAGCTGATGGTAATGACAATAATGGGTAAAAATATCAAACCCAAGCAATTCCATCATCTTATTTTTTTGATATCAGCAGATATTTTGTCATTATTTGGGAAAAAGGATCTAAGGCTTTGTAACTCAGAAACAGAGATTATCTCAGGGAGTTGTTTTTCCCACATCCAAAACTTTATCAGAACAAACAACTTTGAGTCCTGGAAGCCACTTCGCCTCCTAGCAAGACCAAGGGGGCCAGCATTTCCCACTTCCAAGAACCACACAGCTTGTGCTCACTGTGCCTGCTTTCCATTGCTCCGGGCAGTGCTGCAGGACAGTGAGGATACATCCAGCACATGCCGCCACTGCCGCTGCTGCCAGGGCTTCCCAGGCCAGGGAATGTCCTCTGCTGCCAACTGTTTTGGGAGCTGGAAGCATATGAATAGGGAACATCCTCTACAGGTGAAGGAAGTGGCAGCATTAATTGCACAATGGGTGCAGTAGGGAGTGTTTGCCACACTGCCCAGCACCGAGCTGGAGCTGCAGGTCTGGGAGAGCTCAGCAGCTCTTGGCACAGATCCAGCCAGTCCTGGTTGTGTGAGGAGGAGACGAAGCCTGGGAGATAGTTTTCTTGAATAAAAAGGAAGGTTTCCATAGAAACTTCTTTTTTATTTTAAACAAATTTAAAAGAGAAATTTAGCAAACTATAAAATCAAGCTTCCAGAGCCCAATTTCAGCTATTCCTTATTGATTGCAATACAAATGAACATAAAAGCCTGCAGCCTGGAACTGACAGCGAGAGACAGGCTGCTGCCAGCTCTCTTGTTCCTTCCATCAGTGCATAACCTCTATTAGTCGATAGTGGCAGTGACACACACATTCTAGCACCCTCCATTTTATAAAAGGAGCTTTCTTTAGAGCATCTCATCTAAAGGCTCTTTGTTCTTTAATGAAAACACATTTCTTGGACTTAACATGCAATGCAGGCATCTCCCTTATTCTGAGCATCTCTTACTTTAAATTCAGTTATTTACAAACAAGCAGAGCAGATGCAAAGTGGCCATTTCACTGCTACACTACATTTCCCGGAATACCAAAATGCAGCACTGAGGGTCCACACCCCTCTAGCAGCTGGAGGTATGGGAGATGGTATCCCTCTTAGCAAGTATCTGCTGCAGTGGAGAGGGTATCCAGAGGAAGCTATTAAATAAGCATCTTGGACTCAGCCACACGTATGGCTTATTGCAACAAAAGCTTACTAAGGTATCCCTTTGACAATCATTAAGTTTTGCACATACCATTTTAAAGCCAGACTCAATTGCCCTCCCCCTCACAGTTCTTTCAGCAACTTCTTTAATATTCAACATACAGTACTAATGGAGCCCTTTGAAATATCCTTATTTTCTTAATACTTAGTACTTACTTAATTCTTAATTGTCAGGCTTTTAATCAATTTTTACTGCAAAGATAATGATACAAATTTGTTGGTAGGGGTAACTACAAAACCTTCCATGTTGTTTTAGAGAAGCCTTACACACTGGCAGTGCCCTGTGCGCTCCAGTAAATGCATTGCTACCATTCCACACCACCCTGTTCAAGTCCGTCATGAATGAGTGGTTTGGCTGCTTAAAGAAACATTGTCAAAAGTACTGGCAGAAACAGGGTTTAATATGAATTTGGGAAAATGTGACTTTACAGAGTTTGATGGCAAGGTTCACTCCATTACGTACTACACAGATCAAAGCATACAAAGGATGATCAAATTAGGAGCAGTTTGGAATGATTTGCACAGAACCTGGGAATGCAAAAGGGGATAAGGGTGAAAAGAATATTGATGTAAAGATAAGGGTGCAAAAGGGTTTAGCAGCTCTTAATCATTAAGTACTTTAACATTTACAAAGCAATTTGATAGGGTTCACCACAATTATAACAATGACTTAACTACAGATTTGAGATAGTAACTTTCCAATCATAATCAAATCACATTCATACAATTAAAGCAATATGTACATCTTTTTTTTTTTTTTTTTTTTTTTTTTTTGCGTGTAAAGGTACCTATAAAATATTCCCCCTCAGCTTCAGTGAAATACTCACATCAATGTCCTTTGTATTTCCCAACAGGCAATGGGTTACAGCTCAAGGAGCATGAAGATGTGGCAGGGGTATCAGCCCAGGCCTCATCTTCAGAAACAGTTTGTTGATAGTGCTAACTTGAGGGTTTGTGAGCTCCAAGAGGCATCCCACTCAGAGGGAGATGCTCATGCAGCCTGCTGCAGTCCAGGAGAGCTCAAAGAGCCTCTCTGCTGTTTATAGGGTTGCAAGAGGACTAACTTGGGTAATCAGTAAGTTTCCATCCTGGTGACAACCCAAGCTGGTAACTACTGCAGTTTTTTTTCCCAAAGTGCAGTGACAATGGTATAGTTCCTCTCAAATTGTAATTCCCAATAGTGCCACTCCATTCAGGCCATGATTCAGGAAAATGGTTTACCAAAGCTACAAATGATAATTGCTTATCCTTTGTTTCCCATCTAGGTTGGGCAACTGATGTTTCTGATTGTTCCCACCTTTAGCATGCGACAGCTCCTGGTACATCAGGGAATACCTCTCAGACCAACTAGTATGGCCAAGGGATGATTCAGCTGGTTCAGCCAAGGCTTATCAGGGAGCTTCTGAGATCATAGAGGAGACTGGAGGATGAGGGGGCATTGAGATGCAGCATCACAAAGGCACTGCTCTCTTTACCAGCTTCATATAAAAATGGTTAAGTTTTCATTAAAGACGTGATGGACTATTCCATTTGGCATGACAGTCATGGTCACACAATCCTCCAGTGATCTAGCAAAAAGGTTGTTCTGCATTTTAGTTTCTCAGAGGAAAATTAAAAAAACTACATGCTTCATAAAAGACAGGCTGCTTTTGATTCTGGAATGACCCAAATATTGGAGGTTAGCAAATTTTTCCCTATAGTACATTTTCTCCTATATATAGGAGCTGCTTTACATCTGCTCAGACAAAAGAGGAGTCCAAATTTGCGTCTTCGTGAGTGACACAGCACTCAGTGGGCTGAAAGGGCAGATGGCACAACCTCTCAGCTGCAGAGAGGGAATGGAGGATGGGATTGCCTGTACAGCCAGTTCTTTGTAATTTGAAACTGCTATGCTTCTGCTTCCCTCTTCCCTTCATCTTGTGAAAGGACCCTGAAAATTGGAAATATTCCTACTTTTTGCAAGGATAAAACAAGAAACTGGTCGGAACATTTCTTTTTCTTTTACTTAAAGCTGGATTTCTAACCTAGAAGTCTGCTGCCAGGTTTCTGATGTGAGAATAGCTAGAAATAACTGAAAGATGGGGTATCAACAGTGTAAAGGGGGTTCTGGTGGTACGTGCTACTTGCATTCAGGAGGAATCATCTTACCTGTGTATCATGAAAACAGCCAAATAGATTTAACATCTCAGAAAAGGAAAGTGCAGTTCAATCTGCTGTTATTCCACTTTTTGTTCTGTGTGAGCTTAAATCTTGATTTCAAGTTATAAAAGTTAGAACAGGTTGGAAATCACATATGCTGACTCACTGTGAATTGTTATGAATAACTTAATAGCTTAGTCATCAAACAGAGATACATTTGCAAAAATATTGAAATCTGGGAAAAGGAATGAAGTGTAACAGACCATAAATAAAATGCTCTGGTGTTTTGATTTTCATCTGATATCTGACAATTGTAAGAGAGGTACTGCCTCAAATATTGAAAAATAGTAGTTATACAAAATAATCTTTTCCATTTTATTTCCACCTAGAAATGAAAAAAGACACCCTGAAAAAGAAATGTTCTCCAACATTTCAGTTGCATCTCACATAATAACAGTTTAAACCTATTGAAAGAGATAACATTTTTGCAAAAAGTAAAAATTATAATAATCAGAATTTCAATATTTTTAGCCATTGGTTTTAAAGTTAAGAACCAGTAGAATGGGGACATATAGTTATGAGCAAAGATCATGTTTTCACTATCAGTTTGTGCCCAGGCTATGTGTGAGATCATGTGTTCATAGGCATTGCTTCAGAAGACGTATGTGTATTACACATAAAAAGAACTTCTTTCTACATTTTTGCTCCATCTGTAGTTACATGAAAAAAACATAAGCAAATGATCTTCATATGGGCTATCTTTAGATGATTAACATTTATTTTCCAACTGGACTTACTGAATAGCATGATCTACTGCTGCAAACAGGAAAAATGATACGTTAGGCCACACAGGCACTGCAGGCTGGACACTGGGTGGGGGGCAGATAAAAGACAGGCTGGATGCTGCTCTTACAGCCAGTGAAGGCCAGTGTTTCAGAGCAAACCAGCTACAACCACCATGACAGAAACACTCAAAGTTGTTCCAGTTAGCGTTTCAGATGGAGGAACTCCTGAAGGTACTGCGTATTTGTGTTATATAAATATCAAAGAGGATCATTTCGTATTTGTTCATAACCCATTTCAGTATGTATATTTGCATGAAGTCAGAGAGTATTTCAGAACACTTATGTACTACTATTATCATTATTAGTTTAGTTGTTCTTAAAAAATGGAAAAGTATATTCCTTGGATTTAGGGCACTAAATTTAAATAAGATGAAATGAAAAGAAGTAGCAAAAAAAGAGGAAAGAGTAGAGCAGGATGTAAAAAATTTCTAAAATTAAAATTTAAAGTTTAGACAAATGCACATCTTGCATTGGGTTTTCTTTGGTGGTTGTTTTTTTTTTAAGTTTTGTTCCTTAGCACAAAACTTTACTTTGGCAATGTCTCACAATTTTGTTCCCTGCAACTCCTAACTCCTGCCAATATTCCTTATACAAGGCAGGATTAATCCCTTGGAAAAGTAGTGAGAAAAAGTAGGCTAGGATTATGGAAAAATATTAGCAGGAGTATAGAAGTTAGTAGCACAGTAATTTCTCTGTCATTTCTGGATTTAAGTTTCCAGATCAAGCTTTGTGCTGTTTTTTTTTTTTTTAAATGGATGACTACTATGATCAATCTTTGCTGTCAGAGATAACCCCATGCACACACTGTATATATTAGGACCTGAATGAATGACTCATAAAAATCAGATAAAAGAACAGATGCTAATAATTTATTTAAATATAGCCTTCTTGAAAAGGTTAACTTGTCACATTTCATCTTCAGTCATAAACCCCCTATTTTTATAATCACTAATATTGACTATCTGCTTTCCTTTTATTGGATGGGAAAGAACACACAATAAGTATTAAAAATAGCCTAAAAATTGAGCCTTTCTCCATTTGTGGAAAATAGTGGCTTGGCAATTATGGTAAAAGTTCTTAACATGTACAAAGATGATGTAATTAAGCTGTTTCTGCCACCTAAAATTCCTTTATTTCCACCTCTTAGTTCAACCCATTCACTGTCCCTCTAAAACTACTGTGTGCTGTGAAAAAATTTCAGATTGTTATCAGAGTTGCTACACATGAAGTGCTCTTGAACTGTCCTGGCATCTTATTTACATTCAGTTTATCTCTAAGAAAGACCTTTTGAGCATTAAGATTTTATATCATTTAAGTACAAAAGGGGGAAATTCTGAAATAAACTGTACCACTCAATCCTAACTTGTGTGTGTCGCTTTGCAGGCAGAGCCTCCTCTCCCATGCAGTAAGATGTTTGGTACTAGTAGGTGGTAATGTTCAGTTTTGCAGCTGCTATGTGCTTATTAGTCTAGAGGTATGTGCCACATACCTCTCTCAGCAGTCATCAATAGTCATTTATTAGGACTGGCTTTGAGGAAACAGAGCCCACAGTGAAATATAAAAAACCCTTAGAACAACCCAGTCATTTTTTGTTGCAGGTTTACAAAACATTAGGTAGCAATGGAGATGGGTATGGCAGCCTTCATCTGTCTTAAGGTGTTCAAGAAATTCTCAGTGTGTGGATGAGCTTGGGAGGAATGGTGAGACTGCAGAGCATTTCCTCATGAAACTTAAGAGTAATGCTTCACAGAGATTAAGCAAAATGGCTTCTTTCCAGACTTCATTTCTTAGAACAAAAAGTATCGCCCTCCAGCACTAAGACTTGATTATGCCCTCAGATATGCACAGCACTGAAAAGAGGAATAATTTATGCATTGGAAGGGCTAGCTGCAGCCTCCATGATGAACTGTTGTTCCTCAGAGACACTGTCTTCCAAGAAGTGGTGCATTGTGCCAGTTACGCACGGTTGCTTCTGCACTTAAATATTTCCCCAAACGCAGGATAAGTTTGACCAGATGTGTTTCTACATTTAATTTTTTTTTTAAAGCTGTCTTAGATGAATAGAGCCCTTTTTTTTTTGTTGTGCACCTTATTTTGTACTTGAAGAGGTAAAAAATACCCAAGATTTCTGGATGTAGTTCTCTGACTGCACCATTTCAGCAAACCCAAAATTCAAGCACTAGGTTTCATCAGTATCCTGGAATACACATCCAATGCTAACTTAGACCACTAACTTAATATATTAAAAAAATTAATTATCTGTGTACTTTTTGTATTGCCTTGAAAGACATGTACGGGAACGCCAGACTGTGTTTGCCCTCTGACAGGACTGCTGGATATGGCCAGCCGCATTCAGCCCAGCAACAGAGATGACTTTTTTTTTTTTTTTTAATAAGAAACGGAAACAGATTCATATATTCCCTAATACAATTAACATGCTCTTGTTTACAAGCTGTATTGCCAGTTGGAAGTATTAAAATAGATGTAATAGCACATATGTGCATAAAGATTATACAACAAGAAGGTAATATATAAATGTAGTAACTATAGCAATATAATATAAAAATTGTGTAGCAAGAAGTTATCTGAGTACTGCACCTAACAAAGCCTGTTTTCCATTAGATTTGTCTTATGGTTGACAGACATTTTAACTGAATTAGTCAAAGATTGCAAGATGATCTCACCCTTAACTAGACAGCAGAGAATCCAATGAGGAGATAAAGGTAACTGCAAATATAGGGTTTTGTCAGGTTGTTCCTTGCTACATAGAGAGGATCAGTAAGGGGCTCTAAGCTTGACTGAGTAGGGTCTGCTCTCGTGTCTGATAGCTGCATATTTATGCATAGCACTTCTTTCTGTTTTCCTGCAGATTTCTGGATACCTACTAAAGTACACTGACTTCACCCTGCAGCTGTCCTTTTAGTGAAGGTATTGGCACAGTCTTTGTTCTCTCCTGTTTCAAGTTGTTTGCTTTTACGAATAGGTGGGAGGATCTATTTAAGACTTCAATTAATGCAGTTTGAAGTTGGTCATTACATTCAAACGTTGCTAATGGGCTCAGAGAGATGTCCGTGCACACATATAAACATGCAGTACCTCAAACTGCACAAATCCCTTACCCTCAGAAGTCTGACTTACAAATATGTGCAGATTGCCAACACACAGCACCTGGGTCTTTCTTGCGATTGCTTTGAAATAGCTCTAGTTTACATCATAACACTGTTATGTTTACATTCAGAGCTGTAAAGTAACATGGTTTTGTGAAAGTATGCTCCTCACTCAGAAATGTTATTAATATTTGTGTATTAAATATTAATGTATACATGTATCTTTGCATGGCACTTTCCAGATATTAAAAGGAAAAGGTCTCTGTCCTCAAGAGCTTACTGTCTAAATACCATTGTTGTAAAAAGCACTTGCCTCCTGATGAAACTGAACTACTCTGCAACTATTTCTTTCCTATGGAAATGTCCAGCTTCTCTAAGCAGTGCTCTGGAATATGAATGTTTTTTCCTACATGAAGTGGGAATTTTTTTCCTGATTCATAACATTTATTTTTATTATAGCTAAAGGTTTACAGATTTTTCAACCTGATTATATATTTGCATATTTACTCATTGAAGTGCTCACTTTGCTTGCTAGAGGTCAGTGAATAATTTTGCCAGGAAGTTTAGCTTGTCAGGAATCTGTATGCATTAAAAATATGCATATGGATTATACATTATTAGAATACCTTAAATTATTTTAGATGCAGAAATATTGTGCTTTGTAGTTCTGGAAGTGTGAACAGTGTTTCTTTTTTGAATACTCAAACTGCTGGGCTGCAATTTGGATTACTATGTGATAATACTTTGCAGATTCTTTAATTCATAAACTTACACGGATAAATATAAATTCCTTCATCTTACAGTTGTGGAAATGGATGCGATAAGGAACATGAGTTATTGAATTATGTAAGGTCACAGAGCAGGTCATTGGCAAAACAAAAACAGTTTCTCTAAATATGTCATCCCTTGGTTGGATCATTCTGTGCATAAATTTGATCTCTTGGAGCAATTTGGTAGAAAATGCACTTTTTCATGAAAAAGATTACCTCACTTTTGTCCTTAGTAAAAAATAATTCTTAATGTCATCATCTTATATTTTCTCTGAACATCATATCTCTTATTGTGTGTTAATTTAATTGGCAAACTAGGCATTATAATGAATTGTTCCAACAAGTACTATCTTTCCTGTACAATTTCTAACACATCAGGGAACTGTAAGTTTGATAGGCAGTATTTGAATCTCAGCTCCTAAGAGTGCACATAATCTAAAATAGTTGTATTAAAAAGTTTAATTCCCCTCTATCAGCTTTCAAACAGGCCTTGTACTAGAGTCTTCACATGTAACTGTTTAACATGTGAAGTTAGTGGTGTAGACTTTGGAAAATGACAAAGAAACAGGACAGGGATGAAGAAAAAGGGGAAGAGTTATTTGGATTGGGTGGAATGATGAGAAAGGCAAGCACAAAAGTTTTGGGAAGGAAACACCTGATCTTTCCCAGCCTAATACAAGTCAAACTACTTCATTTCCCAAGGCTTTCTTACTATTAATTTGATCTAAATACTGTCTTACTTCTCCGTATTTCCTATTTGCCTTCAGATTTCATTCATACATTTCAAAGATCTGTTAAGTGTTCTAGGATGATGAAGAAGGGCGGTCTTGAAAAAGTTACATAACCCTCAAGTTATAGAGCAACGCACAGTATAGTGCTGCCACTATATTTGTTTGTATCCATGGTCATAATAATTCCAAATCAATGCAAACTCAGACCATCAATCACAATATATCTTTAAATATATCATATTTTGTTCATTTTAAAAGTATTTCTGCATTTAATGGAAGAATGGGATGAGTGTTAGACCTTTTTGTTGCCAACACATTTATTTGCTCACATGATAATCCTAAACATAACAGCTAATGGGAAATATTTGTTTGCTCTCTGCTCTGTTTTACTTATTCTAGTGTTATGGTTCTTCTTTATTCTTACCTCTCTTAAGCCCCAGGGCATAGCAATGGTTTACAGGCCCCTCTGCAGCCTTTGCTAGGCCAAAGAAAGTTATTCCTTCTGGCCTGAGATGGGTTCTGAAGCATGGAAGACAGTTTGGTACCTTCAGCCCAATTGTTTTATGTTACTCCAAATACTCCTCCTGAGAGGGAACTACAGTGTAACATACATGTACCTGTGTTAGCCTGACATTTGCTATTAAAAAAAAAAAAAAAGGAAAAGTTATATGTTGTGGAGCAGCATAAAAAACCATTTTCAGGTATACACATTTCCCTTACAACTTGGGAAAAATAAGGTCATTATGTTTAAGAACTTTATTATTCTGTTGTCATATTTGATGCTGAATCTATATCCCTAGCCTGAAATGATGGGTTTGTGGGTTTAGTAGTTTTGGTGGGTTTGGGTTTCTTTAAAATGGAAAATACCTATGAAATGTATCAAAAGAGTTGTATTAGGTTTTGAATTAGTCTTCCATTCTTACTAACAGTACATTAGGAAAATTGTCCTCTCTACTTTGAAAGGATGAGAAATGAGAAAGAGCAACAGCTGTGGCTTCACCATGATAGATTCCATAATTTTCCATGGTTTCATAATGATTTACAACTTTTTTTCAGATGCATATGTGTAACTCTGGCTTGAGTTCAATTGTATCTGTATTAAGTTATTGAGTATGCGGTCCCAGATTCAGTCATCTAAGGAACTCCATGCAGTCAGAAGGAAACAGTCACTCCCAAGATGATCCACACCTTTGTGAAAGAAGCGGTGTTTGCCTTCCTACATGGGCTATCTGAGAGCTTAAAGGAACCCAGTAAGTTATTTGTACCTAGAAAAGACAAACCCACACAAGATGATCTTATAGGTGACCCTGTCTTGGAAAATCCTCTGTTGGAGAAAAAGTGTCTTCCAACGATGAGACAGATGTGCTGACGAGGAGACAAAGCACTCTGTGCCATGTTGTTTGGGACATCATGGGGCTCATCTCTCTGGAAAGAGAAAGAAATCATGATAGCTATCTAGCACTGAAACTACAGTGCCTGTTTAAAAAAGCATGAGTCCTTGCTAAAAAGCTATACCTTCTCACTGCTCCCAGCACAGATTTGAACTGCACTTGCTCAGTATTTGGATGTATCATAGGGGGAGTTGGCTGCAGTCTCTACATTAGCTTGCTAATATCTTATGATTATAAAAATGCTTTTGCAGACTTTATTTAGGAAAATATGCTGCCCTGTTGTTTGCATGCAGTCTTAAATGACTGCAGAATTTAATTCTTTTAAGTTCAGGAGGCAACTTTTCCTTATTAGGTAAAATGCTGCTCTGTTCTGAGTGACCATTGCGAAGCACTGCATATGTTCTCTATCCTTCTCTTGTATTTCAGAATTGGCTCTGCTAAAAAATGTATAACTTAGATCAGGAGAAAGCAAGTGTTTCTAGCCCAATAAAAAGAAAAAAATACCAGTCTAAAAGACTAAGACCAAAAAATAATCTACACTTACCTTAACCTAAGTCTAGTACTTCAAAGTTAAGCACTCAGTTTTAAAGGATGTTTATTCTTCAAGGATTCTTCTGCCATACAGCCTTTAATTATAACCAGACAACACAATCTTTAATTATATTGTATTTATAATACTTAATTATGCTTACCATGAATGCCTTCCTCACCAGGAAGACTGGGGGACAGGAAAGACATAGGACTAGGCAGTGACTGACATTTTCATGGTGGCTTATTAGCAGGAAAAAAAAAAAAAACCAAACTGGAAAAATTACCAGATGAATGCAGGCATAGAAGTGAAATAGTAGCCAAAGTAGCTGAATTTACACAAACTAACGTAATTCTTTCATTGGTGTACCACATGTTGACCTGTTGAATCAAGGGACCAGGTCAAAGTCATTGCTAGGTGAGTTTGCAGACTGTTGTTTTCTTCGAGTTTTTTATTTCCAGACACTCATCTGTACCAGGTTCAGGCATCATTTTCAGAGCTCAGGCTCTAATTTGCTTAAAGATTTGCTGGTTCTTTTTTTGGATCTAGCCTTTTGGCTTTGTTTCAGTTTCTCCCTATATTAAGTTTGCAAAATTTTGTGCTGACACTTATGCAGAACACAGTTGTTAACAGTGTTGAATGAAACAGAAAGCATTCTTTAATGAAAATAGTAATTCCACACCATGTGCAACAACTAAGACATAGGACCATACTTGAATAATGAGGATGAAAATGCCAGCCCTATCTTGCGAATTAGAGCCCTGTCATGAGAAAAGAGATGCCTTACAGATTATACACAAGATGAAAAACTAAGATATCTGAAGCAACAAGAAGTTTGGTATTAATCAAGTTTGGCGTGCCTGCCTTAGCAACAATAAACCCCCACTTTCAACATCACTTGTTAGGCTGTACTAAATATGAGGAGTGAAACATATTTTAAAGTATTATTCAAGTGACTGTCAAAATCAATTTCTTTTGTCTTGTTTACTAAGGAAGTTAGGCTTATATGAGTGCCCTGTCAATTTTCCTTGTCTCTTCCCTGAACTCCTGACCAACATCAGCCAGATTCAGCAGATGATTCTCAAACGTGTCATATTGCCACAGATTTTGTGCCAATATGAAAACAAATTGAGGAGTGCCAAATCCAAGAACTTCCATAGTGTAGTAGCAACAAGTCAGCAGAAGATCAAGGTGTTGCAGGTCTTTGGTCTTCTGTTTTTATAAAGTTGCATTTTGAGTAGCTACTTGTTGATCTATTAAGTGCCATGCAAACAAGCATGGATTTAGGGAGAGGCTCAGGAGTCTTCTGGTTACCCAGTGGCACCCAAGGTGCTCTCATGCTGTGTCCCCTGGTTGGTTTCACACACTGGGGCAGTCCTTTCCTCTACCCCTCCTGCTTATTGACACATTTTGGGAGTCTTTGAAGTGCTTTCTGAGAGACATCTTTCCCCAGCATGGTCTCTTACAGAGGTCTCTCTCCAGGATTCTTATTTGGGGGGGGTGGGTCGGGTAGGGTGGTATTTTTCTTTTAGGTGAAAACACTCTCTTAAATTTATATAGGTCCTACAGTGGCTTTAGTGTCCTCTTTGGCAGTCTTTTATTTGGACATGAGCATTTTGGTTTACATGGGAACGCCAGACCGAGAGTTCAATCATTACAAACTGCAATTCTAGATAAATGATAATAACGATATTTACAAAGCATTCACAATGAACCTGGAAGTCATGTACAATTTGTGCAAACAGGAGAAATGTCATTCACCTGCATCTGCCTCGCATCTGTAGTTGTCCAGAAGATGAGAGCTATATCCAGTCTTCAGAAATAGCTATCACTGACCATCACCCAGGGCTTAAGCTTATACTAACCTGGAAGTGGTGGAAGTTGCAAACAAATCTATATTGAACTGGGAACAGAGTGTACACTTTGAGCTATTAGGTCTGTCTACTTAAGTCAAATTATCAGGAGTATCAACCCTATTAAAAGCAGTGTATAAAACAGGTGATACTACTAGAAAGTGATAATTCTGAATTTGCCATTAATGGAGTTCATAAATAAGGTCCCCAAAAGGCTGATATCAGGAAGCCAAAAATCTCCAAAACTGAAAGTGACAGATTTACAAAAATGGACTGTGGTAAAATCTTGGTGGAGAAGAATATGAATTTTTAAATTTAATTTTGGTTCTCTTTGGAGTGATCTGAGAACTAGAAGACTTTGGAAAAGGGGATTAGTAAAAGTAACACCCTGAATGAGTCTCAGACTTAATCCACATGCCATCAGAAACCCTGCTCCATCACAGCTGCAGCCCGTCAATGATACACTCAACAGCTGCACAAAACTGCACACTACAAACCAAAGATTGAGAAGTTCCACACCACCTTATTAATTTAGACACACCTGCAGATATAAATAGATATATTCATTTTTATACGGCAAGATACATGAGTATCATACAAAGCAGTTACAAAACAGATACAAAGCAGTACTGGCTTTTAAACTGGCCACTGTTTATTCTGCTATTCAAACCCCTTGGGACCGGCGACAGGAGCCCTTGGGATCGTGTGGCAGGGGCCGGGGGAGGCGGAGGGGCCGCAGGGAGCTGGGGGGGCGGCGCTGTGAGCCGGGGCTGCTCGGGGAGGAAACGCTGCTGCTTGAGAGCTGGAGAAATCCCCCCCCCCCC